>JAZHYW010052260.1:0-28896 GCA_037355805.1 Ixodes ricinus
TAGCCACGTTTCGGTTACGTATTGCTGCCTGTCCAGTGTGCTGGCTTCACTGAGTGACATAAATTATTTCTGGTAATACGAGGAAGTTATGGTGTTATGAGCGTAGGTCACCTCTTTAACCTGAAAACAAGAACGGTGTTTAGCGTATTATTTACGGAAGGATGCGCGTTTTAATTCTGGAGCGAAACCGAAACTTACCTCTATTTTGGATTTAATTTCTCGATATAGGTCTTAATTTCGGATTCTTTCATGACTCAAGATGTGTCTCACATCGTATTTATTTACTTAGAAACGTTGTTCGCGGAAACTTTATTTTGTGACATACATGTTCGTCCAGGCTGATATTTGTAGTTGTTGAAAAAATCAGTGCTGATATTTGTGCGTTCTCGCTGCCTTTTTTCTCGCTCAGATAATTGTCATGGGAAATAATGAACTGCGGGCCTTTTAATCGTTTTTGGGTATTTAGATGATTAATTGGTTTAACATTATTCCCAGCACAAGAATAAGAGAATAATTTCAATTTTTACAATATGTCCAGGAAACGCATAAATTAATAAACGCTGCTCTCACTGCAATAACCCAAAGACAGAATCCGAGTCAGACAGCTGAAGTGTGTGTGTGTTTTTATAGCAACGCGTGACGCGTAGGACTTCATATTACATCCAGCGTTTGACTGTTTGTCTATCTTGATAACGATGTCAGAGTTTCTCATATGCTAAAAAGAAAACAAAATATACTTTCTGGAAAGACTATTATGGTTAAATGGCAAATTTTCGTGATCTTGGCGTTAATTGGGGGCATACATTGCCGCGATTTGTATTAATAATAATAATATTAAAATTCACATATTTGAATAAGTAATTTTTCAAGCTCTAATATATTTTGTTGCTTATGATCTAATTTTAAACGCGCGAAGAAATATGAGAATGAAAAGTGTGCTAATTATCATCACTGGTGCCAATTGCAGCATTTTTAATTACCAATAAAATAAAAATAGTCTAAAATCAATAAAAACATTCTAGCTAATGTGAGAAATTAATGTAGAATTTCATTAATTGTGGGTAAAGTATATTGTGCTATCAAAGTCGCGACTTTTGACAATGGGCGGAACGTCCAAAGTCGCCGCCAATATACTTCCAAACCAAAAGTCCAAAAGTAAAAAGAAATATACTTTTTTCTAAATATTAGCTTTTTATAACATTTATTTACTTTTGTATTTGCTCGTCGTCGTTCCGCCAATCTCAGCCTTTCCAGTTCGAAGGAACGCCTACCTGCTTGCACATCTGCTCACTGTAGCACGTTTCATTGGCGTTGGAAGCCGGTGAAACACTTGTGAGTTTAGTATTGCGTATACGAGCGAACGCAAGTGCTGTGTGTTTGCGTTAGCTTTGCGTGTTCAACACTGCGCGTGCGCGGAGCCCAAAATGGGGGTCTTGGATGGCACATGGCGATGAGGCGCACGCAAGACGTCGGGAACGCAAACGCACACCGCTTGCGTTTGCTTCTTTGCGCGATACTAAATCTCTCCAGTAAGTTACAATCCCATACCGGCTGCAGCACTACGTTGGGACAATGAAAAGTGTTGTTTGCATTCGGAAATGACATTTCGCGAGCCATGATCGCCAGCATTTCTACCGTGCCCGCTGAGCAGGAGAATCGGGGGACCCTCACTAGAGCGCTTCCCGTTTCCGCCGCGGGAGGGCGAGCGTCGAGCTGGAGACGCGAATAGGGGTATGGTTAGGTTAACAATAGGAGGCAAGCCATTACCACGGAGAGATTCCATAAGAATATTGGGATTCGTCCTACAGAAAGACGGCAAATTTAATGTAACCATAAATAGGTTAATTGGTGTGGACAGATAAAGCAAACCCTCGCCATGATACGCAGAATCACGAGACAAAAAAGAGGCATGAAGGAATACGAAATTCATAACGTTATCGAAGCACCAATCTACTCCAGGGCAATGTACCACTTGCCGTGCATTCCAACTAAAACAGAGCAATTCAAACTCGAAGCGGCGCTCCAAACGGCCACGCAAACTGTCGCTAGGCGTACCCTGATAGGCAGCTAATTAAAGAGTGGAAGCCACAGGCCTTTTTAACGCACTTAGTGATAGAACAGATATACAAAATATGGGGCAGCTGCGAAGGCTGGAAACCTCACCCAAGGCAGAAAAATCATCGAACACCTGGGATAATATATAGGAAACCTTCCACCCCTTCCACCCCAGGATCAAAGTTTATCAGATTCCTAACAATATGCATAAGAGATATTAATAGAATAAATCGACAGAGTAAAACGCTTAGAGAAAGAGGCCGAGCACTCAACCGTAGCAATCTAGTATACTGACGCCAGTTTTAACGCAGTGCAGCGACACGCAAACTAGAGCCGGAAAAAAAATCAATGCACGGAAGTGCCAGGGAGTTCTTAACCCCATACACGTTGAGCTGTAGTCACGGCCAAACCCGAGTTCAAGCACGAGGGGAAGAGACCGTAGTGAAAACGGATAGCCAACATGCCTGCCTAGCTTTTCTGAACAATGAACTGCCCCATGCATCCATGGCATTCTGAAACGACACATGCACAAATCCGCTGCTAAAAAATAGGATTCAATGGGTCCCTGCAAACCAGCGATCTCTATGGCAATTGCTGGATCGCGCTTCCCCGCTTGTTCGCTGCAGCGCGGGTGAAGCCACCGGCACTTCACTCGCTTGGGATACGATTTGCGGTTTTGCTAGCCTTTCGCTGCGGTTTTCCAGCGCGCTGTAGACGCGTTTTCTACTCGTTCGTCCTCATTCGCCGAAGACGTTTCTTTAAGACTCAGTGCGCCGTTCAGACTTGCCGTTGTGAACACGTAGAAAATTTTACGAAAGCGCAGTACCGCAGGAAATAGGCACAACTCGTCGAAAGCAAGTTTCGCCGGTCTGGCGGCGCGTTCCAAGCCTCCTTGGCACGCCGAAGTGCCGCGTCTCGGTGCCTTCGCACGCTGGATACCGACCAAAAATCGACGCCGTGAGGATGTGTTTTGCGAGGTGCAATGTGCGTGAAGCCGTATGTGCCTCTGGATCAGCGTCTTACTTTACTCTGACGACTGTATATATACTTGCAGCACTCGCGGTCCAGAGCCGAGCTTATTCCAGCGTCCAGTAGCGACGGAAGAGGGGGGGGGGGGAGGGGGGAGGTACGTCTTTTTTTTTCGTCCTTAGACGATCTAAGCGCGAAACACATGTACGACGAAACCGTCCGATCCGACGTGCGTGCTGCCGGAATGACCTTCGGGGGCGAGGGTTTTCGTAGCACCGGAGAGCGTTGAAAACCCTCGCCTCCGACCGTCGTATTGCCTGATCGGACGTCGGATCGGACGGTTTCGTCGTACAAGTGTTTCGCGCTTTACAGAATACTGCGCAAAACAGCTCCTCATCACTGATCAGTGCTGGCTCATTGTCAACCTACTTAATTGCACTTGACGTTTGAGCGCGGCTCGCCTAATCGTGATTGGTCAACAGATTGCACGCAACCATATGGGCCGCGCTTCAAAGATTTTCATCCTCGCCGTCTTGTACTTTTGCCACTTTTGCCTTCGAAAACCCTCCTTGCTCCACAGCTTTGCTCTATTCGTGCCCCCATGTGATCCATTAGAGTAGATTTGGAACATAGCCATGGTTAATAGTACATAAGAACACGTACAGATCTCCCCCTCCCCTTTATTGATAGCAACTCACCGGAACAGCTGGACGATCCAGAACTCCGTGGTCAATATATATATATATATATATATATATATATATATATATATATATATATATATATATATATATATATATATATATATACATTATCTAAAAAGGCATCTACGCGCGACACACGTTCAGAACTTTGGTGCGGCGTCGATTCTTAATCGGTATCCAAGCGTGCGAAGGCACAAAGATGCAGCACTCGGCGTGCTAAGGAAGCTTTGATCACGCCGCGAGACCTGCGACACTTGTTTTCGACGAGTTGTACCTTTAGATACGTACGGCTTCACGCACATTGCATTTGCAACACACATCCTCACGACGTCGATTTTTGGTCGGTATCCAAGCGTGCGAAGGCACAGAGACACGGCACTTCGGCGTGCCAAGGAAGCTTTAACACGCCGCCAGACCGGCGAAACTTGCTTTCGACGAGTTGTGCCTTTTCCTGCGACACTGCGCTTTCGTAAAATTTTCCACGTGTTCACAACGGCAATTCTCAACGGTTCACAATGTCTTAAAAAACTTCTTCGGTGAATGACGACGAACGAGTAGAAAACGTGTTTACAGCCCGCTGAAAAACCGCAGCAAAACGCTGGCAAAACCGCAAATCGTATTCCAGCGAGGTTGCGTCCGGTGGCTTCACTTGCGGGACTTGCGGGAAGCGCGATCTAGCGATCTCTATGACAGTTGCTGGATCGCGCATCCCCTTCTAGTACACCCTATCCCCGCTCCGCGAGTGCGGTCACCGGACGGCCATCTTGCATATCGAAAAATCGCGTTTTTTTAGCGTTACGGAGGCTAAGCGGCAACGTGCTGCAGACACGTTTTTTACTAGTTCGTCGTCATTCGCCGAAGAAGTTCGTTAAAACCCTGTGTAAGCCGTGAGACTTGGCGTTGAGAACACGTAGAAATTTTTATGGAAGTGCAGTGTCGCAGGAAAAAGGCACAACTCGTCGAAAGCAAGTTTCGTCGAACTCGCGCGTTATCAAAGCTTCCTTGGCACGCCGAAGCGCTGCGTCTCCGTGCCTTCGCACGCTTGGATACCGATCAAGAATCAGCGCCGCGGCGAAGTTTTGAAGGTCTGTCGCGCGTAGATGTCTTTGCATCATATATCGGCCACGGAGTTCTGGATCGTCCAGCTGTTCCGGCGAGTTGCTATCAATAAAAGGGGAAAACAATCTGTACGGTTGCGCTTATGCACTATTAACCATGGATATGTTCCAAATCTACCCTAATGGATCGCATGGCAGCACAAATAGAGCAACGCTTTGGAGCAAGGAGGGTTTTCGAAGGCAAAACTACAAGACGGCAAGAATGAAAAATTTTTGAAGCGTGGCCCATACGGTTCTGAGCAATCTGTTGACCAATCACAATCAGGTGAGCCGAGCTCAAACTTCAAGTGCAATAAGTAAGTTGATAATGAGCCAGCACTGATCAGTGATGAGGAGCTGTTGTGCGCGGTATTCTGTAATCCGTCTGACGACGACAAAAGACGCACCTACCCCCTCCCCCCCCCCCCACACACACACGCACACACCACCACCCACTTCCGTCGCCACTGGACGCTGTATCAAGCTCGTTTCTGGACTGCGAATGCCGCAAGTTACAAATATAGTCGTCAGAGTAAAGTAAAAAGGTGCTCCAGAGGCACATACGGCTTCACGCACATGTCACTCGCAAAACACATCCACACGGTGTTGATTCTTCATCGGTATACAAGCGTGCGAAGGCACAGAGACGCAGCGTTTCGGTGCGTCAAGGAAGCTTTGAACACGCCGCGAGACCTCCGAAACTTGCTTTTGACGAGTTGTGCCTTTTTCCTGCGGCACTGCGCTTCCGTAAAAATATCCACGTGTTCTCAACGGCAAGTCTCCCGGCTTACAAGGGTTTTAAAGAACTTCTTCGGCGAATGACGACGAACGAGTAGAAAACGTGTCTTCAGCACGCTGCCGCCAGCCTGCGCAACGCTCCAAGAATGTTTTTCGAGATGCAAGATGGCCGTCCGGTGGCTGCACTCGCGCTGCAGCTGCTGCAGCGACCAAGCGTGGATGCGACCAGTGGTCATTACTACAGTGAACTAGTGACTGGTAGTGAGTCCACATGCTGGCCGGAAAGGTTACTCTTTCTGCGGATGCTAGTAGATCGGGCGCCACCGCCGCCTTCGGCTGCAGTTCTCCGGCCCCTCCGGCTCCGCTCATTGACTCGTGCAAAGCTCTGCGCGATGACCGCCGTTTTAATTACTTATATTTCTATAAAAAAGAATATTTCCGAAATCGTATGTTTAAAGAGTATCATAAAACTGCCTATTATTCCCGTGTTGTGCTGTTGCATGTCATTCTCTGGTTGTTCAAGTAGCGCGGTAGCACCTTCCGCCGTTACGAGCGCACTCACGTAGTCGATCCAAAGCAGCGCGTTGGCCGATCGGCTGCTTTGCTGCTTTGGTGAGCGAGTGGCTCTCAACACACGAATTGCTGTATCTACAAAGCGTTGTGCTGAACAACTTTCTTGTAGCGCAGGGCCGAAGTTTTGGGAGTAAGTATAGAACGTTATTGGCATGGATTCGCAACCTACGAAGTACGTCAGTTAAGTACTCCAGTGATTTTTTCATGGTCGCTGATTTGCTTCAAAATTGGCTCAACACACCGATAGACGTGGCTCTATAAGTTCCCCAAGTATTGTGAGAAAAAAAATTCACGAAGTTATTGAATTTTCGAATTTCGTTTTCATCGTGTTATCTCAAACTGGGAGCCCCTACTGGCAACATTGAGGTGTGACGACAGATATAGGTACAAAGGGGGCAGTAAGCCATGTTCCCAACTGATTACAAGACGTTTGATGGTGGGAAAAGGATGTTTGGTAACTGATTCACTGAGAAGCACGCAAAAAGCACTTTACATAATCTGTTTAAGACTACATGCACCGTAGGCGTGCGCAGGGTGCTTCATCAGGGGACGAGGTTTCATCGTACCCACGTCGGTGTTTTATGCCGTCGAAAAAGAAACCATACCGCCGGTCATTGCCTTGAGTCGGACAACTTTGGTACCCCCTAGATGATTAGGGGGCAGGCCCCTACTGTGCGCATAGCATGCACGACCTGAAAGTCTGTACCATATGTGACGTCACACCACTGAAGAGCGCGCGAAAATTTGAATGCTGGTTTCGGCATCAACTTCATTTCCGGTTTTCTCAATTGCTATTTTGAATTTGGAGAAAATAAATAGCATACCGTGACGACCGAAGTCCGGGTAGTCATAAAATGCAATTTGTTTAGGTAGCTCAAAAAACGGCCGGAGCACCCCTTTAAGCATGTTTTTTTTTTCTTTTTATTTATAACATTACACGAGCGGCAAATTGGGGTCATCATAATCCAGAGTGATACAGAAAGAAAATTCATATGTATTAAAAAGAAACAACACACACAAAAACATATACAAAAAAAATAAAAATAATGCACCAAAAATAAGTCGTAAAATATGCTTATATTTCAAAAAAATCGCTTTTACCGAGCACAGGTTTCGGCCCTTATCGGAGTCATGTTACGCGCCTCATCTTCAAGTACTTCATTTCCAGGCGTTTCGCAGCTCTTGCCTGATTTAGTGCTTTGGTGAAAATGTGCAGGCGGGTCTGGATGTAAAAGCTGAGAACATCTGCTCACAGCTTGCTGCTATGAGCAGGACATGCTAGTCCTAGGCTTTGTGGGAACTTTGCCTTGATCATAGCGAGAATATCTTGTATGGTTTTCCTTGTAGTATAAACTGACTAAAACACGCTCGTCTCGCACGAGCGAGTGAATGAAGGGAGACTGCAGGCTCGGAGGACGTCAGGAGGAGCGTCAAACTCTCTTTCTGGTATAGCATAGCCGGCCATGTGGTATATTAACCGCGCGTCGCTCTTCTGTGACACAAGAGAATTGGGATCGCGTTATGCAGCAACTGTGTTTACCACGTTGCTGGTTGACGCTGCACTGCAACGCTATTCTCCGCCAAACACCTGTCAACAAGTCGCTCGTTTGGCACATGGGTTTCAGCAACCAGTTCAAGAGTTGATGCCAGTCCGAGCTTTGAAAAGGACCGCATTACATGGGCGTACCAACTCGGGGCAGGGGTGGGGGGCAAGGGGCGCTTGCCCCCCTCCCAGTTCTCAGAGTGTGTGTGTGTGGGGGGGAGGGGTAAGGCATGTGTTTGCCCCCCCCCTAAAACAGCCGCCACTGGGCAGGGCAAACACTGGCCGGCGGCGCCCAAGCAGATACCAAGGGCACCGCCTCCGGTCCCTGGAGGGGGGGGGGGGGGGGGGGGGGGCTGGTTTGCCCACCCTCCAATCAAAAGCAAGTTGCTACGCCACAGCCGAATTAAGTTCCGAAATGGACATTTCCAAAAAAGGGCTCGTGGCCGGTTCCATTTTCAGTGTTCGTGCCTATGGCCCGTGATTTTCTCGCTTTCCGAAGCGACCAGCGGCGAGACTTTCCATTTTCCCGGAGAGGCAGACTGAAAAGTTTACCGAAGGGGGGGGGGGCTGCGCGTTATTTTTTTGCCAGAACTGGAGATTGAAGCTAACGAAAGCACGCTGGGGTTCCAGTTCCCATGTATTTTGTCAATAAAGGCAACGTGGGCGTTATTTTGTGTACATGCCACTGCTAGAAGCTCGTTACACGGCACGTAAACAGCGTCTCGGTAAGGATCATGGCCCAGGCCAGGGGAACTCCGCCCCCCTGGATCTCACCAGGGGGGCACGAGCCACGATGCCCCCGAAGTCTACGCCTATGGAAGCGACCAACATGCGCGCGTACTGGTACGAGAAGATCGGATGCTGCTCTCAGGACTTGCAAATATTGGAATGATGTGTACCGTTTGCCAACCTACCCATATCGAGCAGAATGCCGGTAATGTGAGCACACGCGCGCGTTCTCCTTATCTGCATAAAAAGGTTTCAAGTACAAAATTAACCAAAATAAGGCGTTGAAAAACGCGCGTGCACAGTGTTTTTATTTTTGCTTTGAAAAGTTATCTTGCAAACGCTAGCACGCGCACGCTTCATAGCACTTGGTTAATTTACGAAATGGTCTATAATATGTTACTGTCCATATAATAATTAAAGTTCTTTTATGCCTAAATACACCAAGGTGCAAGCGTTTTGATGAAGGGAGAAAGACCAGTCTCGAGTAGCTGCACGGAAATTCGAAAAGCACGACTCCTTTTAAACAGAAACATACCTCATTACAAACTGCAAGAACAAGACAACACACAAAAGCCTGTGTTGTCTGTTTGACTTCAATGTCCTTCTTTTGTTATCGTAAAATAATAATAATTTAAAAAACAATCTTCTGTTATGAGCGATTTTCATCACTTACCACTGGGATACAAAACACTGAGTATGGCCTTGAACTTCTTTTACAAAATCTTCGCGGTGAAAGAAGACCTGTATCCCTTTCCAAGTTAAGTGATTTCATCGTCGCCCAAAATCCTTCACACTTCCCATTTTGCTACCAAAATGTCCTCCTTTCCTTCTTGTTTGTTTTCATTTTTTTCAAAACATTTTGAAACATTGCAATTAATGATTTTCTTTTTTTAATTTTTTATTAAAAGTATTCTTTGCTACCACATTTGGGACCACTAACAATAATTCAGTCTAGTCGGTCTGGAGCACAGACAAGGTGACTCAATCTGTCCAAATAATCACGAAGAAAAGGGACCCGATCTTCATGGTAGATCATAATACAGTAGACACGCTTGCGTTGCGGAAAGTGCTTGCCAAACATATTGAGACCGTGTATTTTAAGGGAGACATACGACCGTTGGTATTAATGGGCAGAAAAGGTTTATTTTAAGTTTATCTGATTCTCTTCATTGCCCTGACTTATCTGATCATAATGTAAAAACAGCGCAAACAAACACGGACGGTGGTGAAGAAGCACGCAGACGGGACAAGCGCTGCCCCGTCTCCGGGACATGCGAGAAGGATGTGTCGTGTGCTTCGTTCTGAGTGCTGGCGCCAGGAAAGATTCTTCAGAGACGGCCTGAGAGTGGCATGTTTTCGCGCCGGAGGAAGTGCTGAACGTCAACGGAGATTCTTCGCGGACTTGAGCAAGACTGCGGGATACGTGACTGAGTTCCTGTGGCAGGGAGTCCGGCTGAGGCTGCCAAAGAAGAAGGAAAAGGCAGCACCTTCGACTGGCACCTTCATCAACTTGGGTGATGTCCAGGTTCCCCCAGAATTGGGTAAGCCTTTGGGGCTGGGTCCCAAATTCTGCTATGAACCTCGTTTGAGCCCAGCCGAGTTGGTGTCCTTGGGGAAGACAGTTGCGGAAAAAGCCTTGGAAGCAGAGCGCCCACGGTGTGTTGCGGAATGCGTGGATGCACTCCTGTGCACGAGAGGAAGAGGAAGGGGGATCCAATTAGGCCCCTGGTTGATTTCATGGTGGAACACAAGCAGAGAGTTGTGCAGTCGGACAAAGAAGGGTCCTTTGTGGTTTTGCCTGAGGGCGTGTTCAACGAGAAAGCGATTAAAGCGCTGGAGAAGAATTTTAGGGGCGTGGAAGTTCACTTGAAGAAAACCAGGGACAGGGCGAAGGAAATGTGTGAGCGCCTGGCTCTCACCCAGTTGGCGAAAAGAATAGGCAAGGCGGAGAAGCTACACCTAGAGGTATTCTTTACCGCCAAGACCCACAAAGAAGCTTGCCCGTTTAGAGCTATAGTCACTGAAAAAGAGACATGGCAACGACAGGTGTCAACTTACCTTCAAGGGAAGTTGTCGTCCCTAAGCATCCGAGACCCATTTCGGGTGTCGAACTCCGAGGAGCTTGCGGATTTCCTGAAGGTGTGTGATACCAGGGGTGCGGTGTGTTCAGCGTGGATGTGGAGGACCTTTTCTACTCCCTCCCCCATGACCGACTAATGTCTTCAGTGAAAGCGTGCATCGAGTCTGACGGGGAACTCTCCTTCAGGAACTCAAGTGGTATAACGCTGGATAGCTTTCTGGAACTGCTGCAGTTCTACCTACTATCGACGGTGGTAGGGTGGCGTGATCGGTGCTTTCTGCAAAAAGCGGGAGTTTGCATAGGTTCGAGTGTGGCTCCCATTTTAAGTGACATTTTCTTGGCGGAAGTAGACCGTGATATAGAGAGGTCTCTGTGCAACACCAAGGTTAAAAAAGTAGTGAGATACGTCGATGACTTTGTAGTGTTTCACGAGGACTGTGACGGAGGGGGCGTGACTGGGACGTCTGTGGATGAGGTGATGGCAGTTTTTGCGGAGTGTGGCGGAGGGCTCAGATTTACTGTGGAGGTACCTAAAGGAGGGGTTCTCCAGTACCTTGACCTCTCCCTCCGCTCCAGCGAGGGTCACATGTGTTGGTGCTACTCTCCGCGGTCCAAGAAGGGCCTTCTGGATTACAGGTCGGCTCATTCAAAACTGATTAAGAGGGGCATAGCACTCTCTTGCTTGGGTGCAGCCTTGAAAAAGTCGTGCCCACATACGCTTTCTGAGAGCTTTGGCACACAGGTGCAAAGGTTACGAGCAGCGGGGTTTCCACCGACGTTACTGTCTGACGTTGCAAGTGCATTATTGAAGCGGACTAAAGGATCCCAGGCGGATAAGCCCAGCGTAGAAAAGAAAAGGCCTGTAGTGATCCCGTATATCCACAGGATCTCCCATAGCCTAAAGAAGGTCGGAAGCCGATATAACGTACCGGTGGTGTTTTCAGCCCCCTCAGACTTAAACAGGTCTGCTCTAGGATTGAAGCAAGAGCGGAAGGGCACCCAAAACGAGAGTGCAAAAAGAAACATGCGAAACCGTTCGTGAGATGCTGTGAGGGGGTTGTTTATAAGATCCCCCTCTCGTGTAATAAGTGTTACGTCGGGCAGACAGGACGCTGTTTAAACGATCGGCTTAGAGAGCATAACTACTCCCTTAGTGCAGACATGTACAAATTACTCAAAAAAGGTAGTTAAGTTAAGTTACTGAGTATTGACGCCAAAAGTAATTGGAGTAGAGTAGAAATTACGCATTCGTAATAGTAATTGAGTAAACTACTAACTACTGTAAAAAGTAGCGAGTTACTTTGAAGTTACTTTCGAAGTTACTTTTTGTATTTTTGTGGTAGCAAAATGAACAGCAGTTTTGATCCGTGAAAACCCCGCGAGCCTAAAATAAATGCAGTCATTTTATGGCTTGCGTTTTCACCAAAATAGTTTATTCGCTCGCAGAAGCAATTGACTTTCAAAGTCCTTATCGGAGAGTTTTCCCCTTTTCCTCCTAAAGACGTCCCAGCCAAGCTCAAAAGACGTTCCACCGACGCGCTGGGGGGAACGGCAGCGTTGAATTTCAGAAACAAACTGTGCAGGGTCGGGAAGGCGAGTGTCAGCATCTTCGGTGTCCATGACGAAACATGTGAGGTTTGCCTCGGCTAGAGGGACTTTTATATATAAAAAAAAAGACTCTCCTCCTTTTTTTTTTTTTCTTCGGCAAGTTGAGATTGTTATGATTGACCCCTCTTTATTCCCACGGCGTTCGGAGAGTACGCTGAGCGAGTGCACCTGACCGTCAAGGGTTCAAGTCTCGCGCCACGACGATGAGATCATCCTGACGACTGCGCGTTTCGTTGCGGTGCTAGTGCTACGCTACTAAAAAAAAATTTTTATTGGTTTAACCAAAGATGAAACGAAGTATACTTCGCCGCTGACGCCGGGCCCAACAAAAGGATTTCCCAAGGGTGACTCGCAATCTTCGCCGGCCTCTACGGTATCGGAAGGACGCGAAGGATTACGTGAACAAGCATCGTCGCTCGTATACAGTTGTAGCTTGAAGCGGGAAGGTGCTCCCATGAACGGATTATCCGTGTCTGCGTTTGTGGGCGGGAAAGTCCGGCTTTGCAAGGGAGTATGCGCTGACGACGAGGCGACCATGGGAACAGGCGCCCAGCTGCGAGGTCATTCCAGTGGTGCGCCTACCCGTGGAACCCCCAAACCGCTTGAGTCAGAACTCACTAAGGGCAGACATGAAAGCAACAACAACCCTCGGAGTGTCCCCGTCTTTCACGGTTGCAGCTGGAGGCGTGGCGCCTGCGTGCATTACCGGATTAGGTCAATACCCGACCAAGGCTTGTTAAGCATCTGTTCCTGCGTGCGTGCGCGCCGGTGTTATGTTTTGGCTGCTCGTCGCCACCTTGGCCCAAGGACGCACGGAATGTGAGGGGGCCCCTTGTTCCGGAATGCCACTTCATCTGCCGGCGTCTTATTTATTTCTGCGCTCAAACTTTTGTGATGAGCAAAATTAGCACTGGATTTCGAAAGTAGTTAGTAATTTGAGTAGAAGTTACCTGAAAAACGTAGTTAAATTAAACTACTAATTACCCCAATAAAGTTGTAATTGAAAGTTACCAAGTTACTCGGAAAAGTAGTTAAACTACAGTAGTTTGAGTAGAGTAGTTGAACTACGTCCAAGTCTGCCTTAGTGCCACGGTTGGAGGGCACTCGATCTCGTTGCACTGCAACGTATGCAAGTGTAGACCGTCCTTCCCTGACACTGCAGTATTAGGACGAAACAAAGATAGATTGGCGAGAGAAGGTTGCTCGAGGACTTTCACATTGTCACTCTGGGGGATCGATGTGTGTGAGTGAGGCCTCAATAACGCTTACACAAAAAGAATTTGAATTTATGCGCGAGAGGGTGAAAGTTGGCCACGCGGTGATGTGATGGTGCTGATAGGGGAAGGGGCTGACACGTGCATGTCTGAGGGAGAGTGCTGATTTGGGATCTTCCTGGTGTGTGTGTTCTTATCTTATTTCTTTTTCTTTTTCCTTTTTCAAGTAATAAAGTTTCAGTTGCGAGTCAGCGCTTGTCCCGTCTGCGTGTTTCTTCTCCTTCGTCCGTGTTTGTTTGCGCTGTTTTTACATTATGATCAACGAATACCAACTAGCCCAACTCTCGACATTAACCCTGGCTTCTCGTTTGATGTTAAGCGGATTGTAGTAAAAAGCAAATTACAGGGGTTCTGTCAAAAGTAGGAATATATGTTAGCTCTGGGGGGGGGATGTTTCTTTGTTGGCACTTTGCCTATTTGCTGTCCCAGTGGTGTGGTAAACCTTGAAGGGGACTAGCCCAGCCGGACTAGCGCCCGTAAACACTCCAAGCTTTGGCACGTCTTCCCCCCCTTATCAACTCGCGTTCATGCGCGGATCCAAGGGGGAGGCGACCCCCCTAAACAAAGTCGACACCCCTCTTTCCCCCTTCTCGGAGGGCAATTTGACAGGTGGACCCTTGCACAGAGAAAGAATGGGAGAATAGTATCCTGTAAAAATGTTCCGCCCCCTCCCCCCCCTCCCCGAAAAGGAGTTCTGGATCCGCCCCTGCTCGCGTTTTCTAGTCAATAAACCCCCCGCTGCGTTTGCGATTCGTTGCCTTGTCTATTTTTGTTTTACTTCAACATCTCAGGCTTCATAATGGTGTATGTGCACAATTTTCGCACCGTGAAAAAGCGGATGTTCCTAATAATAAATGAAAGGCCGCGAACTCGGAGCAACCGCGACAAGCTGGCAGTTCACGGCCAGTCAGGGAGGTAAAGGTGGGTGAGGAGAGTGGCAAATCCTGTGCGCTGACATCTGGCGTCCCGAGTGAAAGATCGCGAAAGAGAACGACAGAACACAGAGAGAAAAAAACCAATGTTGCCAGCTGAAGGACGACAGTCGCAATGGTAATCGCGAAGACTGAAAACTCTCAGGAATACAAACAGCGATAATTTAACGTTGTAAACTAAACTCTGAGCTATTCTAGCACTTATAAAAAGAAGTATACTCATTACGCTTCATTAACTTCCCTTCTGTCAAAATCTCGGAAATCAGGTAGTTGCGCGGTTTCGTATTCCTGGGACGCGGCCAACGCGGCCAGCGAAGCCAGTTGTCTGGTTTAGTTTAGTGTTGACAAGAGGCCGTACGTCTGCTGCGCTATGCAAAAAGAAAGCTTCGAAAGGAACGCGCATATCTTTCCACCGGTAAGTTCGTGGATTATTGAAGTTCATGAAACTGCTCTGATGATATTGTTGCGGCCTCCGCCCGCCTCCGCCATATTTTATCTGAGACGTCGAGGCACCCTAGCGCGCTCCATCTCTGGTTCTCCGACGCGCTTTCGAGAAAACAGCGCGGCGCGCCGGCCGGGCCCGAGGGTGAGGTTTCTTCCCTCCATGCGCAGTCGGCGCAGTCGCCTTCAGACGGATAATAAAACCGCAGAACCGTTTTGTACAAACACTGAGTCAGACGTTTTTTCCATTCGCGCCCTCATAATCTCGGAACACAGCCAATAGAAGGCAGTTGGTAACCATGTGTGGGACCCCGAAGGTCTGCCTGCATGCTCCGCCGCTTGCGGCAACCAGAAGGCATGGGAAAATGGCGGACCTTTTCCTCTAGAGTTATAGCGAATTCGTTTCACACGCACTGGCACCGTTCGAGTTCTCTCCCAGAATGCATCGCACTCGCAGGGTGTTGCACGGAGAACTGGACTCAAACGAACCCGCCAAACGCACCGAGTGCAGAATCTGATGCTGCCGCCATCTATGTTGTAGAAAAGGTACTGACCGCAAACCGAAACTAGCGCCTTTCTGTTCGGAGTAATAATAATAATAATAATTTTATTTGCACTTCCAGGGGCGCAGGTGGTGGTGTGCGGGGCTGGACAGAAAGGTGAGAACCCTTACGCGGAGCGCCTGTCAGCCCACCACCACCTGCGGGAACAAAACAATAACTTAAACAGAGTGAATAATAAATTAATGTGACCACTGCGGAAAGGAAGGGAGGGGGAAGAGAAGACAGAGAGGTAGTGTTGATCACGATGATGCCAAAGAGGCCCCATACACCCTCGATAGCTCCTTGGATTCTGTTTTGTTGGTCGGCAGAGGGCTCCGCACATTCAGGGGGAGTCTCAAGAACTCTTTGATGGCTGCTGGGAGCGTGGAAGAACTGTGGCGCATCGTTCTCCCCCGCAGCTCTTCGGGTTGTCCAGTCCTCCTCCCAACTCGCACAACTGTAGTGAGGTACGAGCCGGTCAAAGAACCGTCCAGGACCCGGCATGCCAGGCTCACGCGGGACACTTGCCGCCTGTGTCGAAGGGGACGCCACCCAAGTGTCCTCAGCCGGTCGTTGTAAGTTGTGTCCGGCCCGAAGGCATTGCCGCCCACCCTACAGCAAATAGTACGAGACGCCCTTCGCTGGACGCTCTCGATGCGGTCGACCAGGTGCTGCTGAGATGGGGACCACACGGAACAACAGTACTCAAGAGTTGGGAGCACCATTGCCGTGTACAGAGTGCGTAGCGCACCTGGCTCACAGGATTTCGTAACACGAGCGACAAAGCCCAGCGTACGCCGGGCCCTGGCAACAACACCAGCGATGTGGGCTGAGAAATCCAGCGTTGGAGAGAACACCACTCCAAGGATGGTGAGCGTCTTGCAGGGCACCAGGTTGGCGCCCATAAGTCTGTATCCGGGTGGATCAGTTTTCCTGCTGGCACTGAAACGCATCACACCGCTCTTGTTGGGGCTCAGATGGAGGTGGTTAGCAAGGGCCCAGTGCTCCACTTCCTCAAGGTAGTCTTGGAGGTGCTGACAGCTGCTGGGGTCAGAGGCGGGCGACAGGATGGAAGTATCGTCAGCATACTGGACCACCAGAAGCCTCTCGCTCTGCGGCATGTCATTTACGTATATGAGAAACAAGGTCGGTCCTAGAACCGAGCCCTGCGGTACGCCTGACCCAACCTTCCACTCATCAGAGCGAGTGCCCCTATATACTACCTGCTGGCTGCGGTCTGCAACAAAGCCGCACAGCCACACCAGCAGAGGGCCGCCTATGCCTGCCCCACCCAATTTCTGCCTCAGGATGGTTAGGTTGAGGGTGTCGAAAGCATTCGATAAGTCCAACTGCACCAGGTCTGTTGCCACTCGGTTGTCTATGTTGTTGCTGATGTAGTGGGACAGAGTAGCGAGAGCAGTTTCGCAACTCCTGTTTCGACGAAACCCATGTTGCGATGGCGATATGTGTGAAGTGTTTTCGAGGAAATCCAGGAGGCATGAGTTGACAACTCTCTCGAAGGTTCGACACACAATTGATGTAATCGACACAGGACGATAGTTTCGGGGGTCGTTGGAGGGTTTCCCATGTCCTTTGTGAACAGGGGTAACAAGGGCCCGCCGCCAGGACTCTGGCACGATGCCTTCATATGTGTTGGAATGCGATATTGCAGTCGCTACCAACGTTTGTAGATAAACGTTGGTCGCTGCAACCTCTAGCTTATAGTTTGCGATGACTTCAAGCAACTCGGCTGCCGTAGAGATAGTTACGGACGGCGTAAATTTCCGCAACCAGCTGATGCAAAGCAGCTGGTTACGATCTTTCAATTGTTATAACCGTTTACACTGAATAAAACTGATGATGCTGTCCGAGCAGAAGCTTGATTCGTTTGAGCATGGTATTATGGGTATTATGCGTGAACCGCTGAAAGGGTATGGCTTAAAACCTGTCTGTTGAAATATCCAGCAAAACTTTTCGTCGGACTTTCTGATTTCGATCGTCATTACAGGTGGTGAGGTCGTCGAGGACTAGAGCTTTCTCGAACAAAATACGACGTGGGCAAGTTAGCTGACGTAGGTAAATGTTAAACATGATGATGTTGCCCAAGCCTCGGGTAAAGTCACTTTAGCTTTCTCTGGTGCTTATTGGGCAGACAGAGGTTTCTAGCTCGGGGAGTTTTGTCGACAAATTTTCAATTTTTCACTCGCACACGGATGGTGATAAACATCTCGGGGGCCGCTGATGCGATTGTTCTGTGCATTTCTTTACACACTAGTATATTTCAGCGTTTGTACGGCAACAGAGCGACTTAAAACCTCCAAATAAAGCACGGTTTGGGAATTGCTTCCTTCATGAAATAGCAGACGCTCACAATTCAAGCTCGCGTTTGACTCCATTGCCCGCGGGAAGCGAATTCTACCAGAAAATCTACTTTTTTTCCTTTCGGTTCCGCGACACATATCGTGGCAGACGAACCTTGTCGTCTACCCCGCTCTCGCCGACCTAGCCAGAGCGAGGCACTGACGGGATTGCATTTTGTCGCACTCTCGATTTTCTCGGTGCAGCGCACTGATCAGTGGTGCAGCGAGTGCATGCACGCGTGGGGTGCCGCCGCTGAAACGAACTCTGAGTAGTGCAACCACGCTTGGAGTGCCTGCCGAAACGAAACTCGCTTTACGCCGCGAGTGGGCACGCGTGGACACGAGTGCCGTGAAACGAACTCGCTATTACAGGTTTTCCCGCTCATTTTAATCCAAGTGACGGCCAATTTAATCCAAGTGCCACCCAATTTAATCCAAGCGCCACATAATTTAATCCTTGCGCTACCCAATTTAATCCCGGGGTCAGTCAATTTAATCCATAATATATATAGGCACTTATTGTCTTCGGCGGTCGTGTTTCCTTGCACATTTATTAACTTAGAATAATGTTTTATACAATTAGATTTTTGGGGGGACAACTGATCATTTGATCCGTATTGTGATTTCTTGGAGTTACTAGTACCACTATTGACGAGGCTTAGTTGATATGTTGATTACTCTTTTTGTAATATTGAGTTATTGTGGCGCACTCGATTTTATATTAGCTGAATGGACGTTTTCTTTAACCTTCCTTATTACTCTACTTAACATTGCTACAGTCCAGATGATACAAGTACAATTGCAATTTATGATTACTCTTTTGATTACTTCGTGTTATTATTGCTCCAATTGATCTATAATGAACTCAGTTGACATTATTATTCCTCTTTTGATTATTTCGGGTTACTTTTCAACCATTGGACATGAATTCGAATTAAATGGCATTGTGATGATTCTTCATTACATTTAGGTAATCTTCAACGAATTGAATTTTTTTGTGATGATTATTGATATTATGATTACTCTTTTGATTACTTCGAGTTACTCTCAATTCAATTGACTTTAAATCGGCCTAAGTGACATTTGGCAACTCTTGTTTACTTTGTGTAATTATAGTGCCAATTTATCGGGTGTGAGCTCAATCATACACTATTATTACTCTTGATTACTTAGGGTTACTTTCGATCTAAAGGACTTTAATTCGGCCTCGTTGATATTGCGATGACTGTTTTGATTTTTTGGGCTAATATTTAACAAAAGTATTTATTATTAGCTCAATTGACATCACAATTACTTGTTTGATTACTTTGACTTACTATTGACCGAATGGACTTTAACTCGGCCTAACTGACATTTTGATTACTTCGTGTTATTATACCTCCAATTGATCTATAATTAACTCAGTTGACATTATTATTACTCTTTTGATTACTTCGAGTTACTTTTAACCCAGTGGACTTGAAATCGACCGAAATGACATTGGGATGACTCTTTTGATTACTTTGAGCTTATCTTCATGCAAACTTATTTATTATGAGCCTAATGTATATTATGATTACTCTTCTGATTAATCTGAGTTATCTTGACCCAATGAATTTGTCCTATTTCACAATTTGGTAACTCTTCTGATTACCTTGAGGTCACATTCAACCAATTGGTCTTTTAAGAGCTCGATTCATATTTTTATTACTATTTTGTCCCGATTAATCCTAATTCGGCTTAATTGACATTGTAATAAGACTTAATTATTTTCTGATAATTTTCAACCAATTGATTTATTGTGGGCATAATTTTGACATGATGATTATTTTTTTATTTACTATTAACCCAATGGACTTTAAATCCGCCCAATTAACATATTGGTGACAATTTTAAGTATTGGTGTTATTGCGTTACCAATTTATCTATCATGAGCGCAATTATCATTGCAATTACTCTTGATTACTTCGAGTTACTATTGACCAACAAACATTAATTCAGCTTAATTGACAGTTTGATGATTCTTGATTACTTTGAGCTAATATCGAACCAATTGCGTTCTTATGAGCTGAATTTGCATTATGATTACCCTTTAAAATGGTTTGAGCTGCTATTGACCCAGTATTTTGATTACTTTGGATCATTATACAGCCAATTTATTAATTATTAGCTATATTGATGATTTGATTACTTTTTCGATTACTTTTGAGTTACTTTATACTTCACTTCAATTACCCCGGACACCAGAGGGCAGCGTCGGACCAGAAGTCCTTCCAGTGAGCCCTTCTCGTCCGACGGCTCCCTTCGTTGTCCGCGATACTTCCGAGGTAAACAATCTTTGATTCGAATATTAATAGAAAAAATGTAGAGCCCTTTCACTTCACGTGAAGATGGAAGGCCAGCAAACTTATTTTAACGTCTAGGACGATGCCTAGAGGACGACGTCTAGGACGACCTCAAGGACGACCTCACGGACGACGTCTAGGATGACCTCAAGGACGACCTCAAGGACAACGTATAGGACGACGTCTAGGACGACCTCAAGGACGACGTCTAGGACGACCTCAGGGGCAACGTCTAGGACGACCTCAAAAACGACATCTAGGACGACCTCATGGACGACGTCTAGAACGACCTCAAGGACGACTTAAAACGATGCTCTAGGACGACCTCAAGGACGACGTCCAGGACGACGTCAAGGATGACGTCTAGGATGACCTCACGGACGACCTCAAGGACGACTTTACGGAATGAACGTTTAGGACGACCTCAAGGAAGACCTCAAGGACGACATCTGAGGACGACCTCGCAGACGACGTCCAGACGACCTCAAGGACAACGTCTAGGACGACCTCAGGACAACGACATCTAGGACGACCTCACGGACGACGTCTCAGAACGACCTCAAGGACGACCTTAGAAACGATGTCTAGGACGACCTCAAGGACGACGTCTAGGACGACGTCAAGGATGACGTCTAGGATGACTCTCACGGACAACGTCTAGAACGACTTTACAGACAACGTTTAGGACAACCTCACGGAAGACCTCAAGGACGACTTGAGGGACGATTTCGCAAACGACGTCTAAGACGACCTCACGGACGACGTCTAGGACGACCTCAAGGACGACTTGAGGGACGACCTCGGGGACGACGTCTAAAACGACCTTACGGACGACGTCAAGAACGACCTCACGAACGACGTCTAGGATGACCTTGAGGACGACCTCAAGGATGGCGTCTAGGACGACCTCACGGAGGGCGTCTAGGACGACCTCAAAAACAGCATATAGAACGACCTCATGGACGATGTCTAAAACGACCTCACGGACGACGTCTAAGACAACCTCAAGGACGACCTCAAGAACGATGTCTAAGACGATTTCAGGGACGACGTCTAGGACGACCTCAAGGACGACATCTGGGACGACCTCAAGAACGACATCTAGGACGACCTCACGAACGACGTCTAGGACGACCTCAAGGACAACTTCTAAAACTACCTCGAGAATGACACAGAGGACGACGTCCTCTAGGTGTCCTCAAAACCTTGAGGACAACACCTAGATGACGTCCTCTAGGTGTTGTCCTCAAACCTTGAGGACAACACCTAGATGACGTCGTCCTCTAAGTGTCATTCTCGAGGTAGTTTTAGAAGTTGCCCTTGAGGTCGTCCTAGACGTTGTTCTTGAGGTCGTCCTTGAAATCGTCCTAGACGTCGTCCTTAAGGTCGTCTTGACGTAATTCTTGAGGTCGTTCGAGAGGTTGTTCTCGAGGTCGTCCTAAACGCATCCTTGAGGTCGTCTTACACGTCGTCCTCAAGGTTGTCCTAGAAGTCGTCCTTGAGGTCGTCCCAGCCATTGTCCCTGAGGACGTCCTAAATGACGTCCTCTAGGCGTCGTCCTCGAGGTCTTCCTAGAAGTTGCCATTGAGGTCGTCCTAGACGTCGTCCTTGAGGTCGTCCTACACGTCGCCCTCCAGGCGTCATCCTTGAGGTCGTTCCAGAACACAATAAGTGCATATACATATTGTGGATTAAATTGACTGGCCCCGGGATTAAATTGGGTAGCGCAAGGATTAAATTATGTGGCACTTGGATTAAATTGGGTGGCACTTGGATTAAATTTTCGGTCACTTGGATTAAAATGAGCGGGAAAACCTGTAGTATGTATGATCTCTATGCGGCCAGTGGAGCGAGGCAGTTCAGGCCAGGGGCGGATCCAGAACTCCGCTTTTGGGGGGGGGGGGGCGGACAATTTGTAAGGATACTATTCTCCCATTCTTCCGTCGTGCACCGGGGGTCCACCTATGTCAAATTGCCCTCCGAGATGGGGGAGGCGGGGGGTCGACTTGGTTTGGGGGGGGGCGGCCGCCCCCGCCTCCCCCCCCTTGGATCCGCCACTGGTTCAGGCGGCTCTGAGTTCAGGCTCTGAGTTCAGGGAAAGCCTCTGGGAAAGCAGAGGGAAAGTAAGGCCCCTGTATACTGAAAGGTAGCGCAAACCATTGTCTGAAATGGGGAAGAGAAATTTCTCCTCGCCGATGCCCTTTCCCTCTCAAAAGTTCCTTTCTCCTCGTCAATTGGATCTGGCGCGACACTGACCCGTTGTCTTCCCATGATCCCGCGCGATTCTGTCGTCTGCTCGAAACCAACGCCATTACTGGGCCAGGCGTGAATGGCGGCTCGTTCGCGGCCCGGCCATAGGTTTTCATATTTTACCACAACCTCGGCGGCAACGCGATGCCATCATGCTGCGCTGTAGATTTCACAAACACCATTGCGGAAGGAAAGAAGCATTTTTGACGTCCCGACGGGAAAGGAAAATCTTCAACGGCGAAGACAATGGCTCCACCGGATCGGTCGGAAAAGTTTCGAGTGCCTCCGAGGGACACTTGCGAGGCAAGTAATTGTCAAACTCTGAATCGTAATACCTGTCTCTTTCGGTCTCGCTAATGAAGATCGCCTATTTCGATCATGAGACGAGACAAATCCTGGAAGTGTATTACCGTCGCGAAGGACTTAAACACGTCTTTTCGCGCGTATTGGATCTTAGAGAACTGACTCGCTCACTCTTAGCTCGCTTGCATTGAGTTTGCCGAGTTGAGAACGATGCATGAGAGACTAGGGCGCCACTAAAATAAAAGGGGCCAGTGTTACCTCGTGCATCTTAGTGTCAGTGAAAGGAGAGTCACCAACAATCGAGTCGAGCACCTCGCAATTTTGTTTGTGCAACATATTTCCGCGATCGGTACTTCGCAAATGGCAACTAAAGATATGCGATGCTGCATTTATTTTTCAGGATCGCCTACAGAACGATCAGTTTGTGCCTGTGATCTCGGCAAAGACTGGCCTCAAGAAACTCAAGTCATATGCAGATCCTTCCATTTTTTTCAAAACCGACCTCTTCCGAATAATCAATATTTTTGCCTTGTAGCAATAAATATTTTCATGTCTTCATCTTTGTATGTGATCTGTCTTCTGTGATTCATAAAACATCAATTATTGACAATTAAAAAAATTGCTTCTGTATCTAAAACGCTTTGCTGAAGGATCCCTCTGTCTTCGTTTTGTAACTCACAAGTAAGGTACGCCTGCGGGTGTGCGGCAAAGCTTATGCGCTTTGAGAGTGAACTCAAGGGTGTACCTTGCGCGTGAGAACGTCAAAACACTAATATATGTGATAAATGAGAAACGTGCTGGCAAGGCAACCGAGCACACGCAATTATTTTAACGGAGGGGATACAAGTGAGTGTATTTGATTATTTGACGGGTAGTTTTATGCATGAGGCGCGTAAGCAGCAGACATTGCATATTCCTCCGCGCGCATGAGCACAGTTGAAGGTGGCATACGACGCTTTATAAACATGCGTGCCAGTGTATGCGAAGTAAGACTAAGCTGCTGGATTGACAAAACGATCGGTGATGCTAAACATTGCCAGAAGAGTGCACTGTCTTACACAATGCATAGTGGTGTCATTTATTTGCCTGACTCCAGCGATGCCGATTCTTCGCTAAATGCACTTCGTGTCTGGATACTAAACCGTTTTAGTAGAGCGTACGTTAAATTGCGAGCCTTGCGGGCGTGTGCCCGATTCCTGCTCAAGGCTGACGGCACGAGCTCCCCGCTGGCAACGCAGTCCTTGCCCACGATAACCTATTTAGACGCAGGGAGAGGTGCATTCTCATCGTGTGCCTGCTCTCAGCTTTTGCTGCAGCAAACGGGTAAACGAAGCACATTTTCGCACTGCATGCCGATGTTCAAAAACTCAACCGCTTTTTTTTAATTATACATTAATCGTTCCCGTTTAGCGTAGATCGGAGAAAGCTTGTCTTCTCACGCCCGCCGAGCTGATTTCAACTCTGCTCGCGCGCTATGTATATTTCTGCCGACACAGACGTCTTCCCGGTTCTTTATAACTCCAATAAAGGTGCACAAACGCCAGTTTCTTCATGTTAGAAAACAAAACTCACTTTATATTAGAAAAAAAAATCTAGTCCGCCGTATCCAATAACATGAACGGCCAGGCACCCCGGTTATGCCCGGCACATAGGCGCGCGCCGTCGCGCGCGTTGCGGGCCCAGCTCTGTGACATGGCGGCGCGGGAAAGCGCGGCGCGGACGCGAGGGCGAGAGGAGGATTGCAGTCGATGGAAAGGGAAGAAAACGAGGGGAGAGGAGGGGCCTTAAGGGAAAGTCGACTACAGCGCCATAGTATCCTCCTCTGCTTTTTCCCCCTCGCCCAGACCGGTTTCGCGGCCGAGTGAACCAACTACCTCTCTCATCATTACTAACGAATGAATCAAATTTGTCCTCCTCGAAGAATTATTTGTTCTGTTCAGGTTGTTTCGAACTATAGTCTCGCTTAGCTATCCTCGTCGGTGACATGCTACGAACACTGTTTAAAATGTAGCAGACGACGGCACTTTTTAAAACTTGCTTGGTTGACGCTGACCGGCTGCTGAAAGTAAGGAATGTTGAACATGACGAAATCCCCGAGCCTATAGATAAAACACGACACGAACACCGAAATGTCTCAAATACAGCTCAGTGTTTTACACCTATCAGGGTTCGAGTCTTTTTTTTATATCTGCAGTTTCGGGGGGTTTTGTCATGTTCATTACAGACCAGCCCGTTTGCGCAATTGCATGTCTAGGTTGGGGCGATTATCATCGGCTAATTTGAGAAAGGCTCTATTGGTGCATAATAAACACGACTGTGTTCCTCGCTTGTCTTTTTCTCGTTTCCTCGCTCTATCGTTGGTTCTACGAATCGGCTTTCCCGAGCTCGGCGAGGGCATCGCTCAAACAGCAGCATAGCTACCAAAAACGCTTCGGGATGCGGTTCATTTGCGTAGGAATGCGGGAACGACTTACCCTTTTGACTTCTCGGGTGTTGAAATCTTATTCAGCGATACGGGACTAGGAATTGCGGCGTATTAGGAATATTGCGGGACCGAGACGTAGCAAAACGGACAGTTCGAAGCGTCCGACCAAACGAAGCAGACGACTTCTAGAAATGAAAATTGAACACTTAAATTGTTATACACTTAAAAGCAAGATAAACAAAAGAATATATCTAGAAATCTTTTTTTATTTTCTATTTAATCTTAATCATAAAATTGCTTTAAATTTTTGCAACCCCCCCCTCCTCAAAAAAATGTTTTTTTTTTTCTTTTTTTGAGGCGAAGTAAAGGCACTTTTTTGGCCATTCACTTTCAATCTTACTCGTGGCTGCACATGTTAAAAAAAAAATCCCCTCCCATGACTGATAAAAAAAGAAAAGAAACAAAAACATTAGGTGACAGGGTCAAGACTCTAAGTAGAAGCTCCTCCCACCCCTTTTTAGTTCAGCGGAGCGAACGGTGGAGAGGAGGACGCCTCCTCTCCAGCATTTGCTTTACTAAAGTAGAAAGAGGTGGAAGGAACTGCCACAGCTATCGCCTAATTGAGAAGGCAGCGACTATTTCGACGATCCACTTTAAAAACAATTTTGAATATTGTCACAAACGTCAAAATCTTTTAGATATTTCGACGGTGGAAGTTGAAATCGTCACTGCTTGACTGAAATGATCCAGCTCTATTTAGCCATGGTACATATAAAAAAAGTAAGTGTAGATTGCCCATCTGTATATTTTGCACTAACGAACATGATTTTGAAATCATTCTAGAAAATATTTAATCATAGTCTTTCAAGAGTTGAGAAAGCAAACAGAAAGTGTTCCTGCTACGACAGAGCTGAGTTGTAGTGGTACCACGAGTTTCACGAAATATTTTCATGGAAACAAACACCTACCTGGAAAACACCTGCATCATTTGGCAGAGTGTGCTGCACCAGAAAACAAGACAAGCTCTTCGGTGAGACTCGCAGTAATATTAATTTAATTTTCTATAAGTTTAAAAAAATTATCTACAATGAGTCACACAAATGGTGTATGTACAAGGTAACAAGAGGGGTTAAGCATATGCAAACGAGTCTCTACAGCTCGTAAAACAAGTTTGGCAGAAAACACGCTCCGATATGATACATCGTTAAAACTGAATAGCATCACAAAACGAAAACAACTCCTCACCATCGACCGACAATGGTAAAAAAATTCCTGAACTGAGGCTGTCGAAACAAAATAACAAACAAGGATGACAGGTCGCGTTCGACTTGCGAAGACAAAAAAGTCTTGAACCTGCGCAGCAAAATGACCACATATTTCCACACTCCACGCTTTTCACTTTCACAAAATATTACACCGCCAGACTCGATAATTTACTCCTTTCGGACAAGCTTCACCCGCTGACTAGTGAAATGTTACCCTTTCTCTCTTTTGTACAGGGGAAACAGACACGCAGCATACATGACCACATCGATCGCACATAGCAAAAAATAGTCCCTCTGCATTCACACACTGCATCGCGTCTGGTAGACCCTGAACCATCCGCACAACTTTCGTTCCGAACAGGGTTGCATCGAACAACGAACGATATGTTGAGGGGGGGGCAGGTGCCAAGTTACACCCGGTGCCAACCTTAGGCTCGTCATGAATGCACTACGACCTGTTGCGATCTCTTACGACAAGACCCTGGTACCACCTGTCGGATAGCCGTGGAACCCCGGAAGTAGGAAGCTTCTGGTTGCGACACGATGCCAGCAGAGGTTAAGCCAGAATTGTGGAGGGACACGCCCCCAACGGTGACCAAAACCACAGCTGGCTTGGTCACCCTCGGCTCATCATCTCCCTATATTTCCTACTTTTTCGGGCATCATTCTTTCTCTATGCAGAGCGCAAGTTCATCTGCTCCCTGGGTGGGTAGACCTCCAAAGCAAGCTGCCTTGAGGTCTACCTACTATTTTTCAATCAGAGCCAATCAGAGCTTTGCGTTTTGTCGTCAACACAACCCCTGCAAAAGAAGCAGACGAACTTGCACTCTGCACTGGCTTCAAAAACCTTCGACAATGTTAGAAACAACCCTTTCTCATAGATGGTACTTCCATTTGGTCTCACAAATATACGCAAAACCTTCGCTCAAGTGGAATGCAGTTCCTAGGCCACCTCATAAATGGCACCGGTGTGTCGTCTCGCCGTAATTTATCACGAGAGGTGGTAATAAAGTCAGTCGTGAGCGGTCGCCAGAATCCGAACCAGCCTTTGAATTAAGCTACGAGGTCGGCGCAAAGACTACCGTCAAAACAGGGCAGTCCTTCTGCGGGGAGTGGAGGTTACAGCAAGCCGCCGAGGCCCCTCACGTGACGGACACTAGCACAACTTCCGCTCAATTTATCGAAACAACTACAAAGTCGGTTTTGAGTCGGCAATGAAAAAGCGAGAAATCGGACCCTATGCTGGATACAGAAACCAATGGGCTTATGTCGTAGTCACGAGAGATCCAGCAGGTTCCTTCACCTAGTGCGAGTCCTCACTACCCTCTCGGCAACACTGCAAGTTTGCGGTTGCACAGCGCTGTTACAAAAAAGCCGAGGAGCATTCTACAATTCCCACTTCTCGTGGCATTTGAAGCAACAAAATTCGTTCCATCGGGCAGTTACTCCTAGAGCTCTGTGCAACTATAGTCTACCTGCCATATTGAACAATTTTGTTGCCACCTCTTTAAAGGCATCTCTAAAACAGGTGTTCCAGCTGCCAGTGACAAAACGTGTCTGTCATTCATCCAGACCCATAGCATGCGTATATTTGTTCAAGTTGCTTTTAACTCCTCCGATCCTGAGATGACCACAAGTCTAATTTTCTTCACACTGAGAAGACTGAATCTTGCAGAAAGAGCGTTAAGCCAAACTGAAGAAAGTACGTGTTCTACCACTCTGCACCGTTCATTGTGTGCTGGCCATCAGGAACACCACTCCATCTTGCCCTCAGCTGACAAAACCACTCAAAAGGGCAACAATATAGGCATTACATTGCCGCGCAAAACGCACACAAAGAAAAGACTACTATAAATACTGGTTGTTATAAAGTGAGCAAGTCAGTAGAGCGAGCAAAGCTTCGCAAACAGAAGTCTCCGTCGGCCGAATGACGCAACAAAAAACAATGCCTCCCGAATGCCTACACGGAAAGCCAGCGTCAAGCGTCTGACAAGAATCTGACAAAGAATAGGGCGTCTGCACGCTCCCACGAACACACGAGGTGCTTTCGATGCTCCAGGGGCACTAGAGCCCTACGGCCATCGCGGCGAGAGGCGCCCGGCAGGCCAAGGTTGCGTTGTCGCTGCATCCCTGGGTCTCGTTCAGGAATGTAGAGCTGGATCGAAAAATCAGGAAGCTTCACCTGCAGGTATGCGCGCGAAGAGCCGCAGGTGCCGCCTGGGTTGAGTGCGCCTACTCAAAGAAAAGGCCAGCGAGTGTATAATATAAACTGGGGAGGCGGCGTTGGTTTTTGGACCGAAGAGCAACAGAAAATAACACACTTGGGACAAAGGACGGCGGGCACTTCTTTCAACTCCACAGCAGCACAAATCGGTGAATTTCCTGAGTGCAGGATATTTTTGAGCCCACCCTGCCCAGAACCATAAAAAAAGGTTCAAAAATATAAAATTCACCGATTTGTGTTATTTGAGTTTCAAAAAAAAAAGTGTGCATCGTCCCTTTCTGCCAGAGTGATGACTGTTGCTCTTCCGTAGCGTTTTGAGCAATGAGTGATTTTGGGAATTCTGAAGGAGGCTTAACGCGGGTTCAAAGCAGCCCTCGAGGGCGCTCGCTGCACAAAAGACACTCTGCAGGCGGCTTTGTCCAAGGCGTGTTTCCGACAGTTGTACAAAGCAGCAATACAC
>JAZHYW010052261.1:0-53147 GCA_037355805.1 Ixodes ricinus
TTTTTTTTCTTCTTATTAATAACATTACACGAGCGGCAAATTCGGGACATCATAATCCAGGGTGATACAGAAAAAAAAATTCATATGTATTAAAAACAAACAACACACACAAAAACATATACAAAAAACATAAAAAGAATGCACCAAAAATAAATTGTAAAATATGCTTATATTTTTTAAAAAAATGCTTTTAACCGAGCACAGGTTTCGCCCCTTATGGGAGTCATGTTACACGCGCCTCATCTTCAAGTACTTCATTTCCAGGCGTTTCGCAGCTCTTGCCTGATTTAGTGCTTTGGTGAAAATGTGCAGGCGGGTGTGGATGTAAAAGCTGAGAACATCTGCTCACAGCTTGCTGCTATGTGCAGAACATGCTAGTCCTAGGCTTTGTGGGAACTTTGCGCTTGATCATAGTGAGGACATCTAGTATGCTTTTCCTGTGTAGTATAAACTGACTAAACCACGCCGTGCAGATATTTTCGAGCCGAACGTTATAGAGTGGTGTCGCCGGGTATAAGGAGTATTCACTGGGCGCCATATTTGTGGGTGATGTCTAGAGCGCATGCTCTGAACGAGCCCACATTAATAGGCTGCTAAGACCGGTAATCTTGAGGGTGCGGAATGCACGTTACAAAAGAACTGTGGAAGCTCGCCATCAGCACGCGCTCAGCAGTCGTGCACACAGCTATGGCCGCCAGTGAATACTTATTATAGGAGGCCTCCTTGTCGCACGAGCGAGTGAATGATGGGGAGACTGCAGACCTGGAGGACGTCAGGAGGAGCGTCGAGACTCTCTTTCTGGTAGCATAGCCGACCATGTGGTATATTAACCGCGCGTCGCTCTTCTGTGACACAAGAGAATCGGGATCGCGTTCTGCAGCAACTGTGTTTACCACGTTGCTGGTTGACGCTGCACTGCAACGCTATTCTCCGCCAAACACCTGTCAACAAGTCGCTCTCGTTTGGCACATGGGTTTCGGCAACCAGTTCAAGGGTTTCAGCAACCAGATGCCAGCCCGAGCTTTGAAAAAGGACCGCACTACATGGGCGTACCAACCCGGGGTAGGGGGGGTGGGGGCAAGGGGGCGCCCGCCCCCCCCCCAGTTCTCAGAGTGTGTGTGTGTGGGGGGGGGAGGGGGCAAGGCATGTGTTCTGCCCCCCCCTGAAACAGCCGCCACTCGGGCAGGGCAAACACTGGCTGGCGGCGCCCAACGGATACCCAAGGGCACCGTCCCCCGGCCCTGGAGGGGGGGGGGGGGGGGGGGGGGCTGGTTTGCCCACCCTCCAATCAAAAGCAAGTTGCTACGCCACAGCCGAATCAAGTTCCGAAATGGACATTTCCAAAAAAGGGCTCGTGGCCAGTTCCATTTTCAGTGTTCGTGCCTACGGCCCGTGATTTTCTCGCTTTCCGAAGCGACCAGCGGCGTAGACTTTCCATTTTCGGAGGAGGCAGACTGCAAAGTCTACCGAAGGGGGGGGGAGGCTGCGTCGTTTTTGCCAGAACTGGAGATTGAAGCTAACGAAAGCACGCTGGGGTTCCAGTTCCCACGTATTTTGCCAATAAGGGCACCGTGGGCGTTATTTTGTGTACATGCCACTGCCAGAAGCTCGTTACATGGCACGTTAACAGCGTCTCGGTAAGGATCATGGCCCGGGCCCGGGGGGGCTCTGCCCCCCTGGATCTCACCAGGGGGGGCACGGCTGATGCCCCCGAAGTCTACGCATGGAAGCGACCAACATGCGCGCGCGTACTGGTACGAGAAGATCGGACGCTGGTCTCAGGACTTGCAAACATTGGAATGGTGTGTACCGTTTGCCAACCTACCCATATCGGTGCAGAATGGCCGGTGATGTGAGCACACGCGCGCGTTCCCGCATTCGGGCATAAAAAGGTTTGAAGTACAAAATTAGCCAAAATAAGGCGTTGAAAAACGCGCGTGCATAGTGTTTTTATTTTGCTTTGAAAGGTTATCTTGCAAACGCTAGCACACGCGCGCTTCCTATACTTCGTTTCAGCTTGGGTCCAGACGCAGGCGATGCTGACAAGCGCGAGCTCCGGGCTTCCAGCGTCCCTGCCGCAAGCACGCGCGCTCGTGCAGTGCAAGCATTGTTCAGGGCCATCGCCTGCGCTCGTAGCATCGGCTGCGTCTGGACCCAAGCTGAAACGAAGTATAGCAATGGACCTTTTTCCAGTAAGCGTCTGCGCACGCGCACACCCTTTCCCTTGACCCTGACCGCCCTTTCGCCATTTTTGGGGGGCACTGCTCTGTTGCGACACTAATCTGTTCCTACGGGAGAAGGCGAGTCCGGTTGCCCTCCATTTGTAGTAGGCGGCGAAACCGTCATGAGGCACTCCTTACTGGAAAAAGGTCGCATTGGTTAATTCTATCGAAAATGGTCTATAATATGTTACTGTCCATATAATAATTAAAGTTCTTTTATGCCTAAATACACCAAGGTGCAAGCGTTTTGATGAAGGGGAGAAAGACCAGTCTCGAGTAGCTGCACGGAAATTCGAAAAGCACGACTCCTTTTAAACAGAAACATACCTCATTACAAACTGCAAGAACAAGACAACACACAAAAGCCTGTGTTGTCTGTTTGACTTCAATGTCCTTCTTTCGTTGTCGTAAAATAATAATAATAATTAATTAAAAAAATCTTCTGTTACGAGCGATTTTCATCACTTACCACTGGGATACAAAACACCGAGTATGGCCTTGAACTTCCTTTACAAAATGACCTGTGTCCTTCGAGTTAAGGAGTCCATGCGTCCCTAAAATCCTCACACAGTTACCCATTTTGCTACCAAAATGTCCTCCTCTCCTTCTTGTTTGTTTTCATTTTTTTTCAAAACATTTTGAAACAGCAATTAATGATTTTCTTTTTTTAAATTTTTATTGAAAGTATTTTTTGTACCCTTTGGGACCGAACAATAATTCAATCTGTCGGTCTGGAGCACGGACAAGGACTTGTCCTTCCGTTCCGCTTTCAACGATGACACCGATGTAATATTTCCCTTCTGGAGAGACGAATCCCTCAGATCACTCAAGTCTGTCTAAATAATCATGAAGAAAAGGGACCCGATCTTCTGGTAGATCATAATACAGTATAGACACGCTTGCGTTGCGGAAAGTGCCTTGCCAAACAAATTGAACCGTTAAGGGAGACATACGACCGTTGGTATTAATGGGCAGAGGAGTTTATTTTAAGTTTATCTGTTTCTCTTCATTGCCCTGACTTCTCGTTGAATTACAGGGGTTCTGTCAAAAGCAGGAATATATGTTGGCTGGGGGGGGGGGGGGGGGGATGTTTCTTTGTTGGGACTTTGCGTGCCTATTTGCTGTCTCAGTGGTGTGGTAAACCTTGAAGGGGACTAGCCCAGCCGGACTAACGCCCGTAAACACTCCAAGCTTTGGCACGTCTTCCCCCCCCCCTTATCAACTCGCGTTCAGGGGCGGATACCAAGGGGGGGGAGGCGAGCCCCCCCCCCGCCCCAAACAAAGTCGACCCCCCTTCCTCCCCCTTCTCGGAGGGCAATTTGACATGGGTGGACCCCCCTTGCACAAGAAAGAATGAGAGTAGTATCCTTAAAGCTTTCCGACCCCCCCCCCCCTCCCTCCCCGAAACGGAGTTCTGGATCCGCCCCTGCTCGCGTTTTCTGGCCAATAAACCCCCCGCTGCGTTTGCGATTCGTTGCCTTGTCTATTTTTGTTTTACTTCAACATCTCAGGCTTCATAATGGTGTATGTGCACAATTTTCGCACCGTGAAAAAGCGGATGTTCCTTAAATTAAATGAAAGGCCGCGAACTCGGAGCAACCGCGACAAGCTGGCAGTTCACGGCCAGTGGAGCGAGGCAGTTCAGGGAAAGCAGAGGGAAAGTCGACTACAGCGCCACAGCTATCCTCTGCTTTTTCCCCCTCGCCCAGACCGGTTTCGCGGCCGAGTGAACCAACTACCTCTCTCATCATTACTAACGAATGAATCAAATTTGTCCTCCTCGAAGAATTATTTGTTCTGTTCAGGTTGTTTCGAACTATAGTTCGCTTAGCTATCCTCGTCGGTGACATGCTACGAACACTGTTTAAATGTAGCAGACGACGGCACTTTTAAAACTTGCTTGGTTGACGCTGACCGGCTGCTGAAAGTAAGGAATGTTGAACATGACGAAATCCCCGAGCCTATAGATAAAACACGACACGAACACCGAAATGCCTCAAATACAGCTCAGTGTTTCACACCTATCAGGGTTCGAGTCTTCTTTTTTTATCTGCAGTTTCGGGAGGTTTTGTCATGTTCATTACAGACCAGCCCGTTTGCGCAATTGCATGTCTAGGTTGGGGCGATTATCATCGGCTAATTTGAGAAAGGCTCTATTGGTGCATAATAAACACGACTGTGTTCCTCGCTTGTCTTTTTTCCGTTTCCCTCGCTCTATCGTTGGTTCTACGAATCGGCTTTCCCGAGCTCGGCGAGGGCATCGCTCAAACAGCAGCATAGCTACCAAAAACGCTTCGAGATGCGGTTCATTTGCGTAGGAATGCGGGAACGACTTACCCTTTTGACTTCTCGGGTGTTGAAATCTTATTCAGCGATACGGGACTAGGAATTGCGGCGTATTAGGAATATTGCGGGACCGAGACGTAGCAAAACGGACAGTTCGAAGCGTCCGACCAAACGAAGCAGACGACTTCTAGAAATGAAAATTGAACACTTAAATTGTTATACACTTAAAAGCAAGATCAACAAAAGAATACATCTAGAAACCTTTTTTTATTTTCTATTTAATCTTAATCATAAAATTGCTTTAAATTTTTGCAACCCCCCCCCTCCCTCAAAAAAAAGTGTTTTTTTTTCTTTTTTTGAGGCAAGTAAAAGGCACTTTTTTGGCCATTCACTTTCAATCTTACTCGTGGCTGCACATGTTAAAAAAAAAATCCCCTCCCAATGACTGCTAAAAAAAGAAAAGAAACATTAGGTGACATTCTGTGACAGGTCAAGACCTAAGTAGAAGCTCCTCCCACCCCTTTTTAGTTCAGCGGAGCGAACGGTGGAGAGGAGGACGCCTCCTCTCCAGCATTTGCTTTACTAAAGTAGAAAGAGGTGGAAGGAACTGCCACAGCTATCGCCTAATTGAAAGGCAGCGACTATTTCGACGTCCACTTTAAAAACAATTTTGAATATTGTCACAAACGTCAAAATCTTTTAGATATTTCGACGGTGGAAGTTGAAATCGTCACTGCTTGACTGAAATGATCCAGCTCTATTTAGCCATGGTACATATAAAAAAAGTAAGTGTAGATTGCCCATCTGTATATTTTGCATTAACGAACATGATTTTGAAATCATTCTAGAAAATATTTAATCATAGTCTTTCAAGAGTTGAGAAAGCAAACAGAAAGTGTTCCTGCTACGACAGAGCTGAGTTGTAGTGGTACCACGAGTTTCACGAAATATTTTCATAGGAAACAAACACCTACCTGGAAAACACCTGCATCATTTGGCAGAGTGTGCTGCACCAGAAAACAAGACAAGCTCTTCGGTGAGACTCGCAGTAATATTAATTTAATTTTCTATAAGTTTAAAAAAATTATCTACAATGAGTCACACAAATGGTGTATGTACAAGGTAACAAGAGGGGTTAAGCATATGCAAACGAGTCTCTACAGCTCGTAAAACAAGTTTGGCAGAAAACACGCTCCGATATGATACATCGTTAAAACTGAATAGCATCACAAAACGAAACAACTCCTCACCATCGACCGACAATGGTAAAAAAATTCCTGAACTGAGGCTGTCGAAACAAAATAACAAACAAGGATGACAGGTCGCGTTCGACTTGCGAAGACAAAAAAGTCTTGAACCTGCGCAGCAAAATGACCACATATTTCCACACTCACGCTTTTCACTTTCACAAAATATTACACCGCCAGACTCGATAATTTACTTCTTTCGGACAAGCTTCACCCGCGACTAGTGAAATGTTACCCTTTCTCTCTTTTGTACAGGGGAAACAGACACGCAGCATACATGACCACATCGATCGCACATAGCAAAAAATAGTCCCTCTGCATTCACACACTGCATCGCGTCTGGTAGACCCTGAACCATCCGCACAACTTTCGTTCCGAACAGGGTTGCATCGAACAACGAACGATATGTTGAGGGGGCGGGCAGAGTGCCAAGTTACACCCGGTGCCAACCTTAGGCTCGTCATGAATGCACTACGACCTGTTGCGATCTCTTACGACAAGACCCTGGTACCACCTGTCGGATAGCCGTGGAACCCCGGAAGTAGGAAGCTTCTGGATGCGACACGATGCCAGCAGAGGTTAAGCCAGAATTGTGGAGGGACACGCCCCCAACGGTGACCAAAACCACAGCTGGCTTGGTCACCCTCGGCTCATCATCTCCATATATTTCCTACCTTTTCGGGCATCATTCTTTCTCTATGCAGAGCGCAAGTTCATCTGCTCCCTGTAGTGGGTAGACCTCAAAGCAAGCTGCCTTGAGGTCTACCTACTATTTTTCAATCAGAGCCAATCAGAGCTTTGCGTTTTGTCGTCAACACAACCCCTGCAAAAGAAGCAGACGAACTTGCACTCCGCACTGGCTTCAAAAACCTTCGACAATGTTAGAAACAACCCTTTCTCATAGATGGTACATCCATTTGGTCTCACAAATATATGCAAAACCTTCGCTCAAGTGGAATGCAGTTCCTAGGCCACCTCATAAATGGCACCGGTGTGTCGTCTCGCCGTAATTTATCGTGAGAGGTGGTAATAAAGTCAGTCGTGAGCGGTCGCCAGAATCCGAACCAGCCTTTGAATTAAGCTACGGGTCGCGCAAAGACTACCGTCAAAACAGGGCAGTCCTTCTGCGAGAGTGGAGGGTTACAGCAAGCCGCCGAGGCCCCTCACGTGACGGACACTAGCGCAACTTCCGCTCAATTTATCGAAACAACTACAAAGTCGGTTTTGAGTCGGCAATGAAAAGACGAGAAATCGGACCCTATGCTGGATAGAAACCAATGGGCTTTATGCGTAGTCTAGCACGAGAGATCCAACAGGTTCCTTCACCTAGTGCGAGTCCTCACTACCCTCTCGGCAACACTGCAAGTTGCTTGCGGTTGCTACAGCTGCTGTTACAAAAGAAACCGAGGAACATTCTACAATTCCCACTTCTCGTGGCATTTGAAGCAGCAAAATTCGTTTCCATTGGGCGAGTTACTCCTAGAGCTCTGTGCAACTATAGTCTACCTGCCATATAGAATAATTTTGTTGCCACCTCTTTAAAGGCATCTCTAAAACAGGTGTTCCAGCTGCCAGTGACAAAACGTGTCTGTCATTCATCCAGACCCATAGCATGCATTATATTTGTTCAAGTTGCTTTTAACTCCTCCGATCCTGAGATGACTACAAGTCTAATTTTCTTTCACACTGAGAAGACTGAATCTTGCAGAAAGGGCATTAAGCCAAACTGAAGAAAGTACTGTTCTACCACTCTGCACCGTTCATTGTGCGCTGGCCATCAGACACCACTCCATCTTGCCCTCAGCTGACAAAACCACTCAAAGGGCAACAATATAGGCATTACATTGCCGCACAAAACGCACGCAAAGAAAGGAACTACTATAAATACTGGTTGTTATAAAGTGAGCAAGTCAGTAGAGCGAGCAAAGCTTCGCAAACAGAAGTCTCCGTCGGCCGAAGCGACGCAACAAAAAACAATGCCTCCCGAATGCCTACACGGAAAGCCGCGTCAAGCGTCTGACAAGAATCTGACAAGAATAGGGCATCTGCACGCTTCCACGAACACACGAGGTGCTCGATGCTCCAGGGGCACTAGAGCTACGGACATGCGGCGAGAGGCACGGCAGGACAAGGTTACCTTGTCGCTGCTTCCCTGGGTCTCGTTCCGGAATGTAGAGCTGGATCGAAAAATCGGGAAGCTACCAGCAGCTGTCGTGCAAAGAGACACGGGTGCTGCCTAGATTGGTGCGCCTCTCAAAGAAAGAGCAACGAGTGTATAATATAAACTGGGGAGTGCGTTGGTTTTTGGACAAAGACAACAGAAAATAACACACTTGGGACAAAGGGACGACGGGCACTTCTTTCAACTCACAACAACACAAATCGGTGAATTTCTTAGTGGAATATTTTTGAGCCCACCCCTGCCCAGAACCATAAAAAAGGTTCAAAAATATAAAATTCACCGATTTGTGTTGTTGAGTTTCAAAAGAAGTGTCTGTCGTCCCTTTTGCCAAGTGTGTTGTTCTTTCCATCGTTTTTGAGCAATGAGTGATTTTGGGAATTCTGAAGAGAGCAACGGGTTCAAAGCAGCCCTCGAGGGCAGCTCGCACAAAAGACACTCTGCAGACGCTGTCCAAGGCCTGTTTCCGACAGTCGTACAAAAGCCGTCTCCAGACGCGTTCCAAAGCACACATATGCACGAAGCAAACATGCTCGAGGCAGATCATTTCCTCGTCACGTCCTCAGCGAACGCCGTCTTTTGTACAATGTGGGAGCAGTCCGACGGTGGCTCGACCCCGTAACCATCTTTAGTTTTCGGGAATTTCTGACCCTCAACTGCTTCGTTCTCTTCAAAATGAGACTCGCTGCCTTCAAAATCATATTTATAGCCGCAAACGAAATGGGACAAAAGTTTTTTAAAATTCGGCGCTACCATCTGCTGGCAGAGCCACAAACTAAGTATTGCGCGGGCCTGGTTCGTACAAAACGGTCGAGCTCGTGAACCGGGGAAAGCGGGTAAACTACGCTCATCCCGAATGGTTTAGGGATGGCTCCGCATCAACAAGCTGGCCTCGTCCAGAATGGTTGGGGGCGGTCCGGCCATCTCCATTTCAAAGACCGACTGGGTTACGATTCGCTACTTCCCACTGCAACGCGTTGCGTAAGACCTCGGCTGCCTAGCAACCCCCGATAAAGAGTTAAAACCGGTCATAATGCATTTGGGCATATTCAAACGTTTGATTTAGTCTTTACACGGTGAGAATTTCAGATGATCGAAGTAGTCCGTAAAAAGCGGAGGTTCTGTCACAAATGCTTCCCATTTCTGCTTGACGTACAAGGTTAAGAAAAAAAAATTTTCCTACCAGTTTTCTGTGAATGTTCTTAAACATTCATTGTGAAAATACAAAAAAAAAATGTGGCTATATATCTTAAGAGGCATTAATATTTTTCTTGGAACTCGACAGTTGGTGTCTAGAGTTCTGTTTTTCTTTTAACCGCCCTCCTCATTTTCAGAACTAAGACAGTGCAGGAAACAATGCAGTACGAAAAAAAAAAACTCATCTTTCCGCCTTTCAAAGCTGTAGATGAAAGAAATTGGCACTGGTGCACAGCTCCACATCAGCAGGCTCTACAACGCGACAACAAAGTGGCACCGATGGCTCTCGCCCCTTAAATGCAGCATTCGCGCAGCAATTGCCGATCGACAAAGGTAAAGCAGCTTTCTACTGACCCCTTGGAGGCACGGCATTTGTCTGTGCACCCCACAGAACTGTCTGCTGCCCACTGCTTCTAGCTGGCGCCACCGAACCACCGAGCTCTCGAGAAATGCAGTTAGTAGTAACATCCCAGTTCACTCCCAAGAAAACGTGGTCCCACATTTGGCACGCATCACCCACTGGAAACCCTGCTTTGACTCGGGCAGTGCCTTTCCACACAACAACTGAGGGATCGCAATCAAATGCCGCAAAGCTTCCAGGCAACGAGCACACATACTAGAGTTTCATCAGTTATCAGGTAATGGAAGTTTACCAACCGTGCCTGCGAATGCCTATCAAGCAAGATTTGCTGCTTGGAAGTTGACAGTAGTCTAAGGACTTTCTCAGTTGCCCATGACCTCCACACTCTACCCATTATGCTCGGTTCCGTTGGCACACATTCTTGCCTTTAGCAACTCAGAGGGGCCAAAATGTAAAGGGTCGCAAAACTGCTCAAAATTATAGCAGGGAAGGCAACACAACGGCAAATAAAATATGACCTGAAAAAGCAATGGGCACAAAACACAAAATTTAAAAAAAGAAAAGCACAGCATATCTTTTATGCCACCTTTCATGAGCATTTTTTGTGACAACTCAATCAATATCAAAACGTAACAACAGGCATGCACTCCCTGATAAACGAAGATTCCTACAGTCCTCTCTTAAAGGATGCACACACTAATAAAAGCAAGATTAGGGTGACTTGGGACACTGGTGCAAACGACCTTATACTAATTGGTTAGATGTTCATGCACGCAAACCAAGTTGTCCGAATTTGCTTGGCTACTTTCGGTTTCGGGAGGGATCTACGAGCCTTGTATTGTGGCCAACCTCAAAACCATGCAAGGAACTGCCACTGCCTGAACCTAAATAAGTTAGAACAAATCTAGGTTAAGTACAAACATCCAGAGCTCCACAAAGCAAAGCCCTCTTAGCTGGGCCATATCATACCGTGGGAGCCAGGTGAAAACTTAAAAACAAGAACAACACAAATTGGCAAGTTTCTGGTTTTAAAAAGATCATAGGTGTATTCATCAACAGTACAAAGATCACAAGAACATTTACCATCATGCACCCAATGCAGTTGCTGGAAGCTTAGTAAACAGACAACTCTCAAGGCAAGGTATTCTAACGCCAGCTCGGTGCAAACAAAGAGTCCTTGCTCACGCATTAATTTAAAAATGCCGGATTCTTTGGAGATACACATTTAAAGTCTGAATGAATTATGATTACTTTCTGCACTCAGCAACTGCTGAAGTCATTAAGGCTCACATAATTCCATTTTCCTCGGCCACTAACCTCTGAAAGCAATGCTTCAAAATGCCAGTGCCAGAACTTACCAAAGGAAGTTGACTAGAACGCACACATTCCCCGAAATAACAGCTCCAGTACCACAAGAAATGATTTCTCATGCACAAAATGTCATGGCTTTTGTGACATGCGACGTCAAGTAAGACCCACGTCCGCAGACAAGGAAACAGCCTACAGCCACATGTGTGCTCGGTCATCCCATTTCATGTGGAATGGGCATGATGGTGGTTGCAGAGTTTCAGACGACCATCGGAGATGGACAATGGAGGCAACAAATGCACATGGTCTTTGCAGTTGGAGGCTGCAGACAAACTATGCAAGTGACCACTGCACAAGGAGTTGTAGTGATCATTTGCAGATGGAAAACAGTGGCAGCAGAGAGCCATTGCAGAAGGCAGATGCAGCAACCACTGCAAATGACTACTGCAGATGGCAATTGATTGCCAAAGACCATTACAGGTGGGCCATCCTAGAAGAGAGCTATAAAGCGCAGATGACCATGACATATGACCATTACGGTTACCAGACACGGCCACTCCAGATAAAATCTGCAGACAGCAATTGCAGTATGGAGATGACCATAACAGGTTGCCATGGCAGACAGGAGTTGTAAAGTGCAGATGACCATTATACACACTCATTACAGACAATCATCAGACACGGCAGCTCCAGATGACCTCTGCAGACAGCAAATGCAGAATGCAGATGACCATAACAGCAGGCCATGGTAGACCACAGATCCACAATGCAGATGACCACGACAAATGGACATTGCAGACGGTCATCACACACGGCCTCTGCAAGCGACTACTGCAGACGGCAAATGCAGGAGGATGCTGACTGTAGACGGCACTTATGCGGATGGGACACGGTTTGGCAGGCAGCGACTTTCCGGCAACAGATCTTGTGAAGAGATGCACGTCTGGCAGATGGCGGATGGCAAGGTATTGGATTGTGAGGACGACACTCGATGGAGGATGGGGCAGGTCTGTCTACGGCTGGCCGTATCAAGAAGTGTCCTTCAGCAGCGAGACAACGTGCTCAAACTTCTCAAGAGCACCTTGCACATTTTGTACTATCTGTTGAAGCTCTACTCGTCGCTTTTGCTGGTTCTGCAAAAATAAAAATAATCTATATCAGACATACTTGTGTCTAGGAGGCTGCAACAAAGAAGAAACAAAGTCTTCTGGTGTGGCCATCAGCCCCCTAAAGCATATTGCTTTATAACAACATGCATGTCATACCTCTCGACTCATAGCAACATGCATAAAAAAAAAAAAACAGACTGGAAACTAACTACAACCTTACGAAGGTGATGTAGTAGTCTGGGAAGCATTCTCTAGAGGCCTCTAAGCATCTTAGAAAACAATATGCTGGAGTAAAGGTTTTGGTATTTACAATTTCAAATTAACGAGCCTTCTTGAATTCTTTCCAACTGAAGCTTAAACAAATATTTTCACATTACTTTAAGGGAAGACCCCGGTCTTAACACAAAAATGAAAAGAAAGTTTTTAAAACATTATTTTTTAATTATTTACAAGTCACAAAACAACATATATCGCAAGTACTATACTCAGGAAGTGCACATTTATTTAATTTACAGCGACTCAACGATTCATATCCAGGCTGCTTATAAGCATGTTTTGAAAAGCTTTTCCTATTTTCTCAGCATTAATTTTTTGTGTATAACACAAAGTTTTGCCCACAGTATCTTTGGATCTAGAACTTGGACCTGAATACTTTTTTCAGGGTTTAGTACCTTATAAATCAGAGTTCTACAAACTACAGTAAACTTTTGTTACTTCGACCTCGGTCAATTCGACTTTTCGTTTAATTCCGATCGTGTTAAAAAGTCCCGGTGAGCGCGCATACATTTCTATGGGAGGAAACGTTCGATAGTTCGAACTCGGGAAAACTCTGCATCGGATAATTCATCCCAAGCGAATGCGCGCGGGCTCACATTGCACGGCACCACGGCAGAAAAACCACCAACGTACCGCGAAACACGGACCCTTTGCTGCAAAGCCGAACGTGCGCAAATATGCGCCTGCTCCTCTACGCCGTTGAGATGGACCGTAGCGAATGGTACGAGCCAGTGCAACCAATCCGGCGTGGAGTAGCGCAGAGAACATAGTGCGTGGTCGGGCGCGCACGAGCCAACGCGCGCTCCTGAAGCGTTTTTTTTTTCTTTTTTCTGTAGCATTTTGTGCGTTTTATTTTGCGCACCGGAAAGCGTAAGTTCTCTTTTCCTTTGTAGCGACGGTTTGGCCGCCCGGCGCCAAAGTCAGCATGAAGCTTTCTCAGCTAGCGCTCTCAAAGCGCTACTCTGTAGCATCCTGTGCGGTCCACCTACGCGTCAGAAAACGCAAATTCTCTCTTCCTTTTTTTTTTTTTCTTTTTTTGTCGCCGAGCCAACTTTGGCACGGCGCCAAAGTCAGCTCGTAAAACTTACTTTTGTAGCGTTAGCTACACTGGCCGAGGTTGAGCAGTTTCGCGTGGCCCTCATAATGAGCCGTGCTCATTATGAAAACCACGCGCCACGCCCGAGCCACGCATGGCGGCGGTGGCTCCTCCTTTGCCGCTTTATGGTTGGCAAAATGCAGAGCCAGTGGTTCTTCTAGCGGATCCATCCATTTGACCGCAGCACCCTCTCGTCTCTAAAAGTTGAGCCAACGCATGCAAAGTTTAACACGATTATATACGCATTTGACCACAGCGCCTTCTCCTGTATAGACGTTGAGCGGCTACATGCAACCTTTCATCCATGACATCCCCAGCTCTTGGAGTTACTACCACATCTCAGAGACCCCTACTCATCCTGCAGTCGTGACCGAGTGGTTAAGGCGATGGGCTAGAAATCCATTGGGGTCTTCCCGCACAAGGGTTCGTATCCTGTCGACTGTGCAAACATTTTTGCTTTTTTTAGAGAAGACAGATGGGACGGACGGACGGACAAGGCTAGACCCTAAGGAGCTTCGCCCCTAAAAACAAATTTTGTATCTACCGTATTTTCCAGACTATAATGCCTCTTTTACACTCTTGTATAAGTCGCACATCCATATATTGAGCCGTTTTCATGGAAAAGTTGGTATATAAGTCGCACCTTTGTATCAGTCGCACCTCTTTGCATGGTTCACGTGGTGAGTTCTTTAGTTTACGCTCATTCGTATCGCGAAATCGGAGTTTCGCACAACTGTCCGTACATACCGTTTGACGCACATTTTGACTTGCAAGAAATTTTCATGGTATAATGCTGTCTGGCAGGTTGAACGAGTGTTTCCCAGCAAAAGGACGTAAAATGCGGAAAATAAGAGGGTAGCACGACTTTATTCAAGCGAACGCATGCCGAGCGAACAAAAGTTTAAGAGCTAGACACTTGCGAAGCACTAGGCCTAGCCTGAGGCCAAGTCCTGGAGACGACACGAGGCATTGATGCCGAAAGCAAAAGATAAAGCTTGATATACTTTTTTTGGTACCTCTAAAAGATCGGCTAGCCACAACCCTTCCTTTTACATGTAGCAACACGGCTGGAGCATGGCACATAAGACTGCTCATCAAACGGAAACTAAGAAAGACGTGAGAAAATATACTGCAATGCGTGTATACCCACCCCACTTACTTTTCAGTGTTACTGGACTGAAGCAAACGAATACGGAACAGTCGCTGAACTAGGCAACATCAATAACATGCTGTAAAAGCTTTATTCTCACTGTCTTGCCAATCCACATCATGGTTTCCCCGCCGGGGAAATCATAAAAATTTAAATATCTCACATTGCGAGTCAAAATAGTGCGGCGACAGTCAGTGCCTCCTGGCGGGGGAAACACCACCTATGGCTACGTAGTTATGCTGCTCTACAAAAAATAATGCGCAACATACAAAAAAAAAACAAATCTAATTTTTAATTTTTTTTTTATATAAGTTGCAGTGTTGTATAAGTCACACACAAAAAAATGAGAAGCCATTTACAACTCCCTGTAACGCCGAACTAGAGCGCAGCTCTTGAGGAGGAGGAAGGAAGGGTACTGAGGGAGGGTAAACTCCTCCCTCCTCCTCAACTCCTCATCCTACCAAATACTCCTCCTCCCTCCTCCCCTTCCTCCCTCCCCCTCCTCCTTTCTCGTCCCCTTCCTTCTGCCTCCCCTCTCCTCCTCCTCCCCTTCCTCTCTCTCCCTCCTCCTTTCCGCGCGGTGCATTATGGGATATTTCCCATGATGCACCACGTGATTACGCCGACGGCGACGGCGATGCCGCTCAAGCCGGAAACGGGCGCCTAAGAGCTGCGCTCTAAAAATGTTTTGAGAAAAAACGCGACTTATACAGTAGACTCTCATTAATTCAAACTCCAGAAAGTCACAGATTTTAGTTTGAATTGTCAGAAGTTTGAATTATCAGAAATTCATCTAAATATGATACTAGACAACGTTATGATTTGTTACATAGATAGCTACACATACAAAGCAGATTTTTTCCAATTTCCTCTGCATAGGCCTAATTATAAGCAAGTATGGGCATAACAGACTGGTGAAAGAACTGTGACATTAAGTTTATTCATCCAGCAAAAAAGTTGTCGATTGTGGATTGTTTAGTCAGCACATGAGATCTCAAAACAAAATTTTTCAATATTAGCCGATGCAAGTAGCTCTTTACGGGACTCTTCCTTTGCAGACAAACTTTTGGAGCTGAGCGATGTTGCTCAAAGGCCACTGGGGCTGTGAAGTTGGTAGTGGGTCATCCCTTTCTTCATCGTAACCTTCACTCTCACTGCTGCACTGTGCTGGCATTACTCCCTGTACTATGTCCTCTAATGAGTCGTCACAACAAACACACACATCGTCGTCAAGGCTAGCATATTCCGCCAGCTCGGCGTTCACATTATGTGCTTCAAGGCCAAAAAGCATGATGCCAGTGAGCTGTTCCTCATCCTCGATGTCGTCTTGGTCATTATTGCTAGCCTTAAGGCACATAATGTGAACCCCGTTTTCCGCTAATGTGTGCCCAGCTTGAGCCCCGTTGAGTGCGCTCCTTTCCGAGCACCGGTGCACTGCGGAGGAAGCAAGACTTGCGGTTGCACCGGTGCTCGGAAAGAAGCGCACTCAACGGGGCCGTGGGAACAAAAAAGTATGAATCAAGCGAAAACGCCGTTCGAATTAAGCGGCTTATAAATACATTAAAAGCATAGCGGGACAACCAAAATTTTAAGATCTGTTTGAACTAACCGGAAGTACGAAATATCCGAGTTTGAATTATCGCGAGCCTACTGTACACCGGAAAATACGGTATGTGCGGCATACAAGTTCTCGTTGGCAAGCCGGGTCGGAGGTGTACGTCCTCTAGCTGACTAAGCCAGGAGGTGAAAGGGCCATTCTTTCTCTCTGTGTCGTCGCCACCACAAGAAAAAAACAAACGACAAACACGCGCAGAAAAAAAAAATTCGACGGGCCCGTTTGCACACATTTTTCACGGTGGCTAACTCGAAAGAGGCACCAAACACTACGCCATCGCAACAGAAGCCCAAGGTAGCAACTGCGGACGGCGAAGCTCGCGACAAGCTCTCGAGGGTCGCCCGCCCGTCTCTTAATATGAAGTCCGACTTACGGCGATGATCTCGGAGAGCTGCTGCTTCTTCTCTTCCAGCTGCATGCGCTCGGCCTTCAGCTCCAGGCTGCGAGTTCAGCAGCTTCTGCTTCGTCGCTTTCGCTGCACGAAACGACACAACTCGTCGTCTTCACGATGGGGCCCCTGTCGGCACGCTCCCCTCCCACAGCAGTCGCAGGAAAGCGTTTCCGACCGATGCATTTCACCGCGACGTAAAAAAGTGGCCTCTCGACTCTCAACCCGCTACGTCGCAAGCGTTGTGGCAGCTAAGCGCACCAATCAAAGACACATCCCGGGCACCATAGTCGCACAAACAGACGAAAGACTGTCAGCGGTGGAGTCGAGAAATAGGGGAAAGAGTGCCAATACCCCGAGCGTAGGTTTCCAGTGACTGCCGATCGCGACCGGCGGCTCCGGCCTAACACCTCCCAATTTTCCCGCCTTCCAGCATTTTCCTAGGTTCCATTGAGTAAGCTACGCAAGGCCCGTTTTGGACGCAGCAATATTTCCCGGCGTCTCGACAGCCTGGCGATGGAACCCCCTTTTCTACATCCACGTCCAGAACTCACGAAAACTCCGAATTACTAAATTTTGCAATTGTCATCATTAACATTGTTTTTAATTTTGTCGTACTGTTGAGACGCGCAGTTACACGTCAATAACGCATATTTATTTCTTTAAATGGAATTGAGAATACTAACTAATCTCTACTTTACAGTGAAATGCCTTTGAGCAAACATCAAAAGACCAGAAGCTGAAGAGGTCCTTGAATTGTAAGAAACTGCAAAAGTTTTATTGCAGGCACCTTCAAGATTGCAACAGCAGCCAATCCCCGATTGCTGCTGCGCTTCGAACGTCTCCAAGTTGTTGGAGCCGCTTGGCCGTTTCGAGGCAGACTCCATTCTGGCGATTCTTGTGGCAGCGCCAGGATCTAGCGGAATCGTAGGAAACAGGTTGCGAGCAACCCCGAAATGTACTGGGAAAATTGCTCCGTCCAAAGCAGGCCCTAGAGCGGTGGTTTTCAAACTTTTCACCTCGACAGATGGCCGAGCAACCACTCCCGGTATGTGCATCGGTGCAGTAATGCACTTCAGGAGCCTAGAGAGCTTGAACTTACTATTGAGGTGTTTGGCTCATAGTTATGCACAGTTATGGAGGCAGCATTTGACTTTCTGTAGAAAGGTTCTCTAGCGGGCAAAATAGTGGTTAGGAGCGGCCACCAATGCTTTTGCAGCAGATATCAATGTCTGTTTGCAGACCGCATAAAAATAAAAAAGTGATTGCATGACTAAATAAATTCATCTTTGGTAATGACTGAGGGTTTCTTTTGATACTGTAGAATATTACTTACTATTACCTTTTGCCATAAGAATAGATAGGGCACAAATGGAGAGACTTAGCGCCTTCTTTTTAAGGGGGATATATGGCCTGGGAGGGTCAACTTTTGAACCGTTCTCCCAATTTGGTTCAAATTTGGAGGGTTATTTCAGCACTATGAGGAAGGATAATCTGCAAAGTTTTAGCATTATCGGTCAACTTTACAGTATGCGACAGTTCTCGCACTTCAGAAAAAGACACTTCACTAAGAAGTCTATCGTAGAAAAGTAATATTAGCTGGTGGCAAAATTCTTGCTTTAATGTGAAGAACAATACCCACAGTGCAAACTAGATTAAAAATAAAATTGCAAAATATTCAGTTATGACAAAAATAACAACATCCCAAAATTTACAAAAAGCAATTAAAATTTTTGTTTTCAAAAACATCTTTTTTTTTTCATGAAGGAGTAGATTATTTGTAACTGTGAAGTAGTCTATCTTGTTCCCAGAAAATTTCAGTCCCAGAAAACCTTGAATGATGTCCCTCTGTATTCAGGATGTCAAACGATAGCTTTCCTAAAACAAGAATGCCTGTCAAAAGTGCGAAACTAAGAAAAATGTGTTTAAAGATTTCAACTTGTGTTTTTTTTTGGACGATGTTAGGAACTTGAAATCTACCCGAGTCATTGGTGGCACCTTCAACTACATGAGCATGGGGGGGCAGTAGTGTGAGGCCCCCGAGAAGATTTGCGAGCTTTTGAAACTGATGCACAGTCTTTTCCAACGATGCCTAGACCGCGTGGCTTGGTGTCTCTTCGAAACTTGCTGATTGATGGTGAGTGCGGTGTCGCGACGATGTCTTGCGAGTCGAGCAGCTAACAACGAACTGAAGGTTGATGCCAATTCCCTCTTCTCGCAAGCTGAGTAGTTTTCCGTGGCACTTCTGGGGCGAGTGAAATCGCAACAGAGTTTGCACGGCGGACACATTAAGGAGGAGTCCAGGGGCTTTTCAACGGGAGCGTCTGTCGGCTGCGGGTCGTCCGTAGTTCCCGCGTCGAAATCGAGTAGGCTGAGCTTCCCTCGAACGTGCACAGCACTTCGACCAGGAGATGAAGCTGCAGGCTCCGATGTCCGCCAAGCACCAGTTGAGCTTGAAGATCGTGACGACGGTGGCGGAGACGGCAACGATAGTGCCGGCGAGCGGTCGCCGCCTCCGCCGGCCCTTCATTTTCGCCGTCCGAGAACGCTGGCGGTGCTACTGCGAGTGCTGACTTTGAAGCAGGCATTCCTTGGCAGAAAAAATCGGCAGAACCCATGTTTCGGGAATGATTATCTACGCTAATGCGACATAGCATCAAACGGCGCGGAGCTACGCGCGTTCGTCGGGTACGGCAGGAGGCTAGATACGCCAGCCCACTCTTGAGGCGCTTCTAAATTTGTTGACACTTTCACAGCCACTGCGCACGATCTCCGCAGCGCCCAGCACGTGCGTTTGTGTCACTTAGGATAGGCGAGCAGAGCACGCGCCATACGCACAAACACTCAAAATGGGTACCGACCAGACTTTCTGGCGTCTCAGCTAGTCTCAACCAACGGTACTCTAAACGGTTGTTTATATCTTTACCATAGGACGCGCTTACAGCGCTGTCAGCAGCTGGCCGGTGCGCGCGCGTTCCATGCACGAGGGTCTCATTCCGCTCTCGTGAGGCTGAGCACAGCAGCGTCACCCTTCCCGAGCGCGGGAGAGGGGTGAGCTAGCGCGCTCGTGCATGCGAACGCGCGCGCACGCGGCATGTGTGATCAGCGCTTGCCAAAGCGCGTCCTATGGTAAAGATATAAACAAATGTTTAGAGTGCGTGAATGACTGCCTTCATAGCTCTGTGGTTAGCGCGTCTGCCTGCTGATCAAAGGGTCAACGGTTCGAATCCCAGCCGGCGCCGGTCTTTTTATTTATTTATCGACCCGCGGCGTAAGAGGTTAGATAGTCAGATAGATAGATAGATAGATAGATACATAGACGAAAAGTGTGAAGTATCCAAAGAATGCTATTCGCATTAAAACTAACAGGAACAAAAGGGCGTCAGGCGGCGAAGTAGCGCCACGATAGAAGCGAAAGACCGACAGGCGCGCATGAGGGCGAACAAGGAGCTACTGCCGCCGAAGGCGGCCAATCGTGAGCCTGTTTCGGGTCGCAACCAATGGGATTGCTGGTATCATAGTTCCCACTTTTTTTCTGCTTGTATGTACGGGGTTCTCCCGGGCCACAGATAGCCTCAGACGTAGCAAGCTTCTATGGGCAAAAACTAGAAGAAACGGCGTTTCCAACGAGGGTAAGATAATCTCCGGTCGCGTCGAACGAGCGCGAAGCCAGGCCTAATTTGAAAAATGCCGAACTCCGCCAGTCTGCATGCTCGCTCGTGCGGGTCGCACGCTGCGACCGGTGCAGCTTGCCTAAAATACTTTTTTGCAAAATAAATACTGCAAGCATGTACAAATGAAACTTTCTGAAACTATGCCTCAGAATATAGTGAACCCAACAGAATATTTTTTGAAAATGCATTTTTTCGGAAAAAAAAGTGGAATTCTCAGGTGCACATGCCCCCCGGGTAAAAAAAGGCGTTCTTGGCCAGAGTAGGTTTCCAGTTGCCACGGGTACTAAAAAATGGTTGAAAAACTGACTCATAGCTGCAACACTTCAGTTGGGATAAAGCCTATCTCCACCTCTCACTTTTACACTCAATGGTTTATTCAGCCTGTCTTGATTTTTTTTGTACGTGAAACAGGAAAGTTCAAAGATAATAAAAACACAAAATCACTTTTTCTTTTTTTTTTTAAAATTGTTGTTTTTTGATTGATTAAACGTAAGAACCGACTGGCCCAATGAATCACTCCACTTGCCCCGGGGGTCTGCTCACCGCTCTTGAGCAGGGCGTAGTCGCTGACCCAGCCCAGGGCGGCCGACCGGCTGGATGCCGGCTCGGCCAGGCTCTTCCAGTCCCCGGGGAGCCTCCCCATTGGCCAGTCCTCGGCCAGTCTCCTCCCTCTGCAGGAACGCAAGGGCCCATCGTGAGGTCAAATGGAGCTCCTAAACGCTAGGCCAACGATGCGCAAGAAACCACAACGATTGGCCAACGTTTTGCCTGTCTCTCGGAATTTCCAGCAATAAGAACGGTAAGAGCTGTTTGTGGTACCTTAGAATGCTTGTGACGAAGATGACCTGTAGATAAAGGCATGTTCCGATTCTGCAAACTGACATTTGTGAAGCGCCCTAATTTGGGACGCAATGCCGATGCAGCAATCACAGCCAACCACAACCATGTTGCAATGTTGCTAGGTGGGGTCTTAAGATGTCGCATAATGTGATATCCTGTGGATGTGGATGCGATGTGGATGCAATCCCAATGGGCGCAACGCGTGTTACAACGAGCAGAACTTGACACCACGATGCGACACTGCATAGTGGTCGTGTTACTCCATACCGGCACCAACTGTGTAACCACACACAACAATTTTGTCAGGTACAGTCTAAGCTCGTTATGACAGACCTTGAATTTTGACCAAGGTTTCTGTCTGTTGTAAAAGGAGCATGTTGTATGCAGATATGAAGTTGAGTCAGTGGTGACCAACCGAACTCCACCAAATCAGTGTGCTATATCCAAATGTCTGTTGCTAACCAGGTCTGTTCTAATGAGCGAAGACCGTATGATCAAAGTGCCGCAGAAACTGTAACAAACATACAGATGCACATACATGTGGGCTGACCAAAAATGCATTCTGCACATTTCTGGCTCTACATGCAAAATTATGGCATTTTCTTTTTCCCTTTTTTTTTTTTGTTTTAGTGCATTTATTTTTTGAGTTTACAGGTCAGCCAGTTGCTACAGGACACTAAGATTGCAGATTCGAAACTGCTTTTATGTAATAAGCGTTTTCAGTAGAAAAGACAAGTTTCAAAGCAAGGGACGTGGGCTACTATGGCTTGTTGCCTTCGTTGTCCGGTCAGCTTGAAGGTGTTCAGGGCAAGGAATGAAACACTGCAAGCAGATGGACATTGCACGATAGTAAAACATTGTTCTATGAACGTCTTGGGTGTAAAGCAACAAATTTAACTTACAAATTTAACTCTAGTTTTGTGTTGGGTGTATTTCCAGGTCTGCTGCATCAGATGAATGCATGAGCGCAAGTTCAGTCTGCTACTTGCACAGGGTTGCGATGATGTCAGAACACCAAGTTCTTATTGGCTGATTGAAATAAATAGAGGGTAGACCTCGAGGCATCTAGCATTGGGGTCTACCCACTATCCTTTCAACGAAAGCCAATCAGAGCTCGAGCGTCATTCTGACGTCACCGCAGCTCCTGCACAAGAAGCAGACAACTTGCTGCCTGCATAGAGAAAAGACTATGGTGCAACTCACTACATCGTTCCCAGTTTTTGCAGTCTTCCCGGCCCTTATGTTCAGAAGCGCCGGTCCCGCCGAAGCGCCAGAGGAACGCGTATATTCATTTTCTGCTTAGAGCGTTTGCTTTCCCGGTTCTCGTGTCCAAAAAAGCCGCTGACACGGTGCCAATGGCGGCGACCGACTCGCAGGTCGAGCCAATTCACAAATAGAGCTGCCAGAGGAACGCGTGCCGCTTGCCTCCAGAGTGCATTCACACAGAGGGGAGACGAAAAGACGGTGAGGGTTGACCAGACCACTGACGACTGCTGCGGTTTGCATCGTCGGTCCAAGAGCTAATGCGGCGCTTGTCACAGAAGCTTCTTGACACACGGACCTAAAGGCGTACTCGGAAACTGCAACGCGCCAGCCAGGAATCGAATTTGGGAGTTTTTTGTGCCAAACCAACAACGGGCATCTGGCACGCTCCAGCGGAGGACTGAGGATTAATTTCGACCACCTGGGGATCTTTTGACATGCAACCGTAAAGCTCGGTTACATGGCGCCTTCTACGCAATAAGCTCTCGGCCTCAGAGTCACCGAAGTGGCTGCATCAGTTGGGAACAATTCCTGTGGCTTTCTTCACTCATGGAACCAAGATTTGCGCAACAAAACGAACCAGCGAACGGACAAAAGAAAAAATGTACCACTTTGCTTTACTTGTCCACGAAGGTGTTGTTGCCAGCCAAAACAGTTTTCGAGTTGGCCCCACCAAAAAATCTGTAAAAAGCGTGGTCCCAAAGAGTGAGCACCTTTTCGCTCTGGATTCTTTACTTCAAACTGTGCTCCAAAATCACTTCATCTGGCAACGGAAAAATTTTTTTTAAAGAGCAACACAAAGATGGAGTATCATTGTGCTTTGTTTTGTTTTGGTTTGCTGGTTCGTGTTGTCTTAGGTTCTTGGTTCCACACGTGAGAGTGCTGCAAGAACCTCGTCAGGCTGACACGCTGCGGGTTCTGGCACACCCCCGGTCCATGTAAAGAGCCTTCTGTCAGAAATGGTCTAGCATGCCGTGATATCCTGCATGCGCACTACAGCTTGTCATCCAGCGAGACTCTTTTTGCCGCTTTGGAGTACTGAAGTGTTGTGCACGACTGTGCAGAGACAAACAGACGAGCACATTGGCAAACCGCCCTCCACAAGCGCAAGACTTCACCGCTCGCCCACATTTCAGCCACTCAAAGCGCCAGGTGGGAATTATGAGCGTTTTCCAAACGCTTTCGAGTTCACACAGACGGTTGTTTACAAATTATTTCTGAATGTATTTGAGATTACGCTTACAAACTTTTACAGTATGTTTATTTCACTTTAGACCTACAGATGTTTGAAACTTTTGCTGAGCCAACTCGAGTTCACACCTACGAATGTTTGCGTAAATGAACTGTTTTGTGACAATTGATATCTGTCTCTATCTTTAGCGCCCCCGAATGGCGTTCTCGCTTCTTTACATTTTCGGCAGGTTGTGCGGTTTATTTCCCGGTCCCCCGAAAAATGTATCAACGAGGTTCTACCGTATTTTCTAAACTCGCTTCTGCACCCAGACATAGCCGACCCCACTTTTTTTATGAATTCCAGGCGGCGAAGGGTTGGGCGGCGACTCGAGATTTTACGGCAATGTTTCGCAGTACAAATGACACATTTAACCTAACGCTCAGTATAAAAATGCAAAACTGTGACCCTCTTGACTTTTAGCTGCTAGGAGGAGAAGAATGTGAAAACCACGCAGTAATATTTTACACGTCATTAATCTAACTACATAGTCGAACTATGACTGGAATGGTTCCCCAAGAGCAGAGGGAATATGCGAGCAAAGCTATTTTTAAGCATTTGTCGTTTCGGTTCTTTTACTAAATTAATACAGCAAAATGCTAGACAATTGCGCGTGCATACGTGAAACGCTTCTACCACCACAAATGTTTGCAAAGCACGTCTAGCCTGTTTACTAAGATGCCTACGTTCATGGCGCTCTTCATGAGGATAATTTAATGTGTGGCATGTGTACACTTGAAATAATAAACCTGGTGATCTTCAAGAACCTTCTAACCCTGTCCTCTCACCTCGCCTACCTTTTCTCCTCACTCCACTCCATTGGTCACACGACCTTCCCAAAAACCAGTAAGCATTGTGTACCTCGCTCCTTCTTTCCCACCCGTCAATCAATCAGTGTCGAGCCTCACGCGCCACACTTTTGTCCAGGCTTCACTTTTTGGTTTCACGAAATGCCAAACATCTTGAATAGCCAAATTCTTTGGCTATTCAAGATGGCCGCTATGGTATCTATACTTGGCGTGGACTATTTTGTGCTCATTGTCGAACTGGTGCGCACATTATGGTTTAACGTCGTTAATCGAACGTACGCAAGCGCGTGGCTTCACTTGGTGCCTCCTTCGCACGAGCAGCACGCGCGAACGGGACGCTGAGGCAAAGCGGTACTAAGCCGCACGCTTTCAGCCGCAGCGCGAGGCTGCGGCCGGCCTCGATGAATGTAGCACGAAACGGTTGACGCCGAGGGTACAGCCGGACGGTGTCCTCTGGGTGGTAGGTACCTTGAGGAGCATGTCGCAAGCGGGTGGGGGCGACAGTGAAGGCCGTTGGCTGTAGACCCCGCCTCGTTGGACGACCCCTCCGGGGAGCTGGGGGCCGAGGGAGCCCGGCCTGCGGCCGACCTGCACACGCTGAAAGCGGAAGTATCGGCTCTGTAGAGCTTGGCGGCATCCCGCAGATAACACCGAGGTTAATTGCGACGCATGCAACGTGAACTTCTAAACGAAAAGCACAAAAAGTAAGGGCGCGCCAGAGCCGACGCGAATTGAACGCAATTGTTCAATGAACCAATACGCGGAACGTGGCATGTTCAGAGTGACCTTGTCGTGCGTAAAGTATGCGGTGGAGTAGGCTGTACGTTCTGTATTCGTTTTCTGCCTTTTGTGTCCTTTCCTGCCTTTGTGTTCAAATTATATTTAGGACATCACTGTGAGAGTTCTTTACACCTAGAGCTCGGTGTCTTTAAGCCAAATTATACACTCTTACGCTTAATTACCCAGGCGAAGCATGCCACGCACTCAGATGGCGTCACGTGACACGTGGTCATGTGATGACACACGTGAACCACGACGTAGATATTGCGATGCAAATCATCATGTGACAACGGTAGAGGTCACATGACAATTTGCTTCTAGCAGGCAGTGGATACGACGTCACACCAACAGCTTTGCAAGTTGCTGTACACTCTCTCCCAGGGCTTTGCTATGGTGGAACCAACACCGGCAAGCAACGTTCCTCGAGGTTCTCCTGATGACCTTTTCGTTGTGCTGGTGCCCTCACCGGCGGATAGAGGGCGCTGGACACACTCGGCGCCATTAGGTTGGCTTCAATTTGGCTGGCTTCGGTTTCAACGTGAATGCGGCTATGTTGCTGTTTTTACGTTGTGTTTGCCCAACTTTGTGATACGACCATTTTCCTTGTAGCACACAACCAAAAATACAATGGTGATTGAGCCACTTTGATGACTACGAGGTGTGTTTTAGCCTAAAGTGCGGGCTTTGATTTTGCCAACTCCTTTGACGAATCTGATTATGGTGGATTTGCGATGAACGCCTGAGAAGCTGAGGCACAGGAAGATTACCGATCGCTTCTACGGCCATGGCTCCAATGGCAAGCAATTTTAGAAAAACAAACTACTAATGAAAGAGACTAGACACGTAGTGAATGCAAAGAAGTGACATATCGACAGCTTGATTAGCAATGTGCAGAATCGGCCAGAACAGATGAACTCGCGAGGTTTACTTACTCACTCAAGTTTGGTTTTCGTGGGCACCCAGCCACCAAGCGAGACTTCGTGAGGACTCAAAAGATGTTGAGCTGAATGACTGCAGATAATTTTTATAAGCAAACTAGTGCCCGTTCTCGGTCCTCTTTTTAATTCAGTACTCGAGCATGTTTTGAAAGGGGAGAATAGAAATTTCTTGAACTACCAAACCTGCAAGTAAAGTACTCATAAGCAGCATTTTATGCGATAATGGCCCTCACGACATATATGATTTTTATATGAACATTTGAGCATACTCAAGATGATGTATTCCAAAGTGACAGGCCCGCCATTGAGCTAAATCTGGCATTTGTCTTGACCAAATAAAATTAAGCAGGGCAGGAGGAGAAATACCTCGGAACGCTTGCCTGGAATTCTAGCGCTGAGGCATTACTTCACGGACCTGTGTGTACAAATATTTATTTGTGTGAAGACAGATTCGCCTCAGTAATTTTCGAGCGCTCGCCAGCCATAGAATCAAACCTAGTCATCAATCGTCCCTGGACTCAATCCTGGACTCAGTGATTGTTATGCAAGCGGCTCTTTTTCTCTCTTTTTTTTCGGCGCCAAACATTGCAGGTTTTTAGAGACTGGCAAAAACTCAAAACAGTAATACGCAAAAAAGCGACCCTCATTATTGTACGCGCTTAGCGGAAGCCGCGAACTCGTTTTGAGTTTGCTAGGCATATACCACCGCTTATTTCTTTGTTGCACTTCATTCTATAAATCGCTACTGTTAAGTGTCTGTGGCAGTTTCTTACGCTGAAGTCCTATACCTTCCGTAGTAAGATAAATTAAGTGGATGGCACCTTGGTTATCTAAATATAACCAATAAATCACCTAAAGGACTGTACTAGAGTGGGAGCGAAAGCACGGTATACAATTTCTTAAACTTCATAAATAAACCTACCAACCGAATGTTGCAACTGTCGCAAAAATATTGAGAACCTCGCACATGTAGGTGTGATATTATGAATAAAACAAATCGCCTGATGTTAATCGCTCGATTACTTCTAGCCTCAGGTAACATCCCAAGCTAAACGCTCAGTAGGCCCCCCCCCCCCCCACGAAGTCTCCTCACATAATCTCCTCCGCTGAGCTTCCTCACATAATCACAAATGAGCTGTTTTAGATATATTATGTGTGCGAGGGCCGGTACTTTCGGGACGTACAGGCAATCTCTTGCGCCGAGCTATTCGCCGAGGCCTTCCGAGTCCTACATGCGCGATATAAATATCCGCGCTTCTTACTGAGAATGTTCCGCCACTATTAGTAAGCAGGCACTCAATTGCCATAAGGACCTTTGACCATACCGCTAGATGTCTCAGCGTCGAGATCGCAATCGTATCGGACTGCAGTTTCCGAAGTGAAGGCAAAAGAAAGCGCGGTGAAAGACGACGAAAAACACAAACACAACGCATCCGCCGAGGCGCGGAGGGGAGAGCGGGAGCATGCGGGTTGAAGCAACCCAGCCGGCTTGCCACGTCACGGCTGATTCCAAGATGGCAGCGCTCCATCGCGGAGGGGGATGAAAAGGTCTCTCGAAAGCCATCACTTTAAAACAGGAACTGTCCGGTTAGTGTTGCCACTCACAGATCGTGTTACCTGTCTCACGAGGGAAGGAGCGACCAGGCCACATCGAAGTCTGGAACCCAAGTGTTTTAATATCACTTATAACAAACTCAAGATAACTAAGACATGCCTACTCGCAGGGACGGAAGTGCGTGTCGCCGCGGGGCACGCGAGTGGAAGCTGTCTAGTCGTCTCTACACCACCCACGCTAGGGATATCCTGTAAGACGGTCGTCCCATAGAAGCTTTCCAGTTTCCGTTCCCATGCAGTGCCATCTGTATGAAGCAGCATCAACCAGATTGTTTTAAAGCGATAGCTTTACGGGCAACACTTTGTGAAGCTTTCGAACTCATGGGCCGTCGTTGCAGCCACAGGATAACCCTTCTTCTCTCCTTTCCTGGCGCGAGGAGAGGGACGTCGGGACTTCCGTCGGTCGTGCCGCGCCAAAAGAGCGGCCCTGGTGTCCTGCCAAGAATGGCGCGTCTAAGGGAGAACCTTCCCATCATCCGCTCGAGAGTGTTGTTTCCAGACGCTCGTGCTAGCGCAAAACCCCACTTTGGCAGTATCCACTTGCTACGCATAACGTTGGAAGTTGTAGAAACTTCCACCGCGCTCACCCAGTTACTGTGGGATCACCGCAGCACGGTGGCGGCCGTCGATTGCCTCCACGGCGCCAACCACGTCGCACCTCCATCCTCAGGTAGATGACGGCACCATTCCGCCTGTATTGCTGGCGGAATGGTGCCAGTACGACTCTTCTGTTCTCTACAGAAGCAAAAGGTTTGTCTTTTTGCGTATTTCTTTTTCCAAAGAGCCTACACTTACAAAATTTCAGTACAAAAAATGTGCCTCCTAGAGACACCTCTGTGAACAAGCGCACTGCACTCCCCCAGTTGGCTCGTTCACGACAGAAAGGCTTGGCCGCTTGGCCGCTCCACTCACCCCTGGAGCGGCCCCTGTGGTGGAGGTGTCCCTCGCCGAGGCAGGAGCTGGGCGTTGCGCCTCTTCTCCTCCAGGGCGGCGCTCGAAGTGCGCGGGTTGGCCGTGGTGCGCCGCTTGCGCTCCCCCGCCGGTGCTGCAGGCTCCCGAAGGGCCTCTCGCGTCATCAGGCCCAGGGCAGACATCAGCTGAAGTTTCTGCACACACACAAAGATCAGGGTCTTCCTTAAAGGGGTCCTGCAACAGCGTTTTGACTGATTTTTAATTTGCACCGAACCTAAGCGCACTGAACGTAGTAACTTAATGAAACTTTTCTTTTCGCAAAATTCGCTTTATTTTAAAAGTTATAGGAAAATTAGAATTACAAAAACAAGCAAAAAATAACCGCTTTCATGACGTCGTAGGTCCTGGCTTGAGTGGCCGTGAACTAGAGGAGGTATAGTGAGCTCATCGAGCGCTCACGGCTGCCGCACTTCGTGTCGACGGCTCGAGAGGGCGCCACTAAACCGTGTGTTGGATAGGCTGTATGAAGCGGGCGGCCAGGGCGACTCGCATTGCATTTGCTGCGCGATTAAAGACTATTTCGGCATAACACTTCATTGGCCACAAACGACAGCAAACACGGGGTAAAGACCAGTACAGGACGGGAGCCACTTCGCGCTGCCATACCGCCAAATGGCCTTTGTACGCTCCGGGACCTTTCTACGCTCGCCGTTCATCGGCGCCTCATCCCACTAGCCCTTTCTAATATGCGCCGCTTTTTCCGCTGCTTGGTGGCGGGTATGTCGACAGGTCATTTCTTGTTTCCGTACTTTATAAACTGCATTTGTTTCTTTTCTGATCTAAAATACTGAACAAAAACTACTTTCATACATATTTGAAACGGTTCGCGACACTTATATTTTGTATCTCGACTAAAAAAAAAAGCTTTTAGCGGCTCTGACCAGTAGTAAGCCCAGGACCTAAGACGTCACATTTTGCGCGCTTTCGGTACCGCGGGTCGCTCTCGTCGGTGGAGGAGGTTTCCGCGTCGTCCGGTTAAAATATGACGCACTGATATTTAGTGACTCTCTCCGTGCCCGCTGGCTTGCCCGAACCCCAAGGGACGTGGAAACCGCAAAAAAGGTAGACGCTTAAATATGATTGCAGGGCCCCTTTAGGGAACGATGACAAGACTCTCGGAATTTGGCCAATTAATTGCGGGACTGTGTCACCCGTAGAACGAAAAACACACAGGCCGCCTATTCTTGTACTAGCCAATTTGTATTTTTAAAAATTGGCAAAAATTTGGGTCCCTTCAAACCCCCCCTATGAGGTTGCCAGACTTTGCAAGGCCCGATTTACTACGATCGATTGCTGCGCTTGCTTGGCATCTTCGAAGGTTGCGCGAGCGATGGACACCAAAGACGGTTTGCTACAATAAGGGCAGGTTAACGACTGAGAGGGAAATGGTACACTGTTGACTTCCGATGGATGGTGCCAAAAAACTTGCATACTTTGAATGATGTCACACTGTGGTGTTGACAACCCCCAGACACACCTGCAGATGAAAATGAAAAGCATTTTTCCTCGCATGGTCTGGCGAAATCATAGTATTTTGGAGGAGAGTGGCAGGTTTCTCACTTGTGCCTAGGTATACCATATAAAAAAACATTAACTGCAAATTCTTTCAACCATAAAATTGTTTGCACTGCCCTAAGGAGAGACCCTGAATTTGAGAAAAGTTTCTTTATTTTTTTTTTCTCAATCTATAGGAGCCCCTCTATCTACTGTAATGTTGCATGATAACCACAGGCACACCCCTTTTTTAGTATATTAGTTTAAGAAAGAAATTGATACTTTGCTTGAAAGCACTTTTTCCTGACAAACTGAATCGGAAAAGCTTATAGAAAGTGCCGCCACCCTGAGCGACAGCCTCTCGTAACGGCCAATATCTGCGTAACCTCGCGACTTTGAGGAGCCACTGCGGGTTAATCGAGTTTCTCATCCTTTCCTTAACTTCTCGATCGAATATTGTTTGATTTTTTTTACTCATAGAAGTAGGATGTCCAAAAATAATTAAACCAGCACAAAACCTAAAAAAATCGACGATACAAAAATATAAATTTTTGTGTTTGACCTCGTATTCCCCTTTTTCTGGAAGCACTAACCCGAAACTGGCCTTTCCTCGTTTTAAAACAGCTTGGTTACTCACCTGTTATCCCCATCAGCCAGCGGTGTCCACAATTGTACACGCAACCTTTGAATGCCCGCAGAGAGCATAATTTGCTTTCCGCAGCCTTGAAGCGCGGCGTCTACGTTCGTACACGAATGCTCAGTGGATCGGTGGCGCCATCTCGTATTTGCGCCGCAAAGTAGAAACATGAACCTTCGTTCAAAATGGACGTCTCCGCATTTTACGGATCCGCGGGTAAGCACCCTTTCATTTTCTCGTTATACATACAGGTAAATGAACTGTACAGGCGCAATTTTTATACCGTGATTAACTTTAAAGCCTGGGGTCTACGCACATATACATTAGTTTGCATGACAACACGAAGAAAGTGCTTTAGTGACCTCCGATAATCTTGCGTGCACAATTGAGCACGTGGCGCTTCAAAGCCTGCATCCCCCGTGAAGTCTTTCGATGAGGTCTTACGGGTTTTGTTCAAGTTTTCTGTGGTTCAGGATGGTATCACATATAAATGTTATCCGTTATAGGTCTGAGAGATCATTCCAGCCGCCGCGAAAGAGCGACAGTGACATCGGCACAAGCACTTCTGTCTAAAATTGCCGACGGAAACGTCTCAGATGGAGAATTTTCAGACGATGAAGCTGACGACATCATTGCAATCGTGGTGAGTATTACTTTTACTGGTTATTTGGATCAATATTTGTATTGTTTAATTAAATCCGGGCTCTTTGGTATTAATTTGCACTTCAGCCTCAAGCAAACGAGGACTCGGCGACTGATCGTGCCGCCAGTAGCGAAGAGGAAGAGGAAACTGAAGCACCTCCACCTAAAAAGAAAAAAATCTCTGTGAAATGGGTTTCCAAGGATTTCGAACCGACAAACACTGATTGCTCGTACATCCCTCAAGGCGGGTCAGCTCCATTAGAGCCACTTCAGTATTTCAGCAACTACATCCCAGATAACGTATTTAATGACCTCGCACGATTCACAAACATTTATTCGCTACAGCGGGACGGAGTTGAGCTCAATGTCACTCCCGAGGAGATAAAGGTGTTTGTCGGGATTTTGTTGCGCATGGCAGTGCTAAAGTTTCCTCGGGTGCCAATGTACTGGCAGGAGGATACGAGGATTACTTGTATTGCTGATGCCATGTCCTGCAAGAGATTTTTCAAGCTCAGAGCAGCATTGCATGTAACCGACTCAAATGCTCCCAGGGACCCCACTCCTGACAAGTTTTGGAAGGTAAAGCCAATCGTTGATGCAGTGAGAAATCGGTGTCTCCAGCTTGAACCTCTGGCCGACAGTTCTATCGACGAGCAGATGATACCATTTACCGGAAGAGTGGCTGCAAAGCAATTCATACGCAGCAAGCCCAACCCCGAGGGTGTGAAGGTGTTTGTTCGATGCAGTGCAGATGGGATGGCTCACGATTTTGAGCTCTACCAAGGAAAAGGAACAGGCGTCAGTACAGACCATTCATACCTCGGTCTTGGTGGATCCGTTGTAATGCGTTTAGTGGAGCACCTTCCACAGGGGAAGAATGTGAGGTGCTACATGGACAACTACTTTTCATCACTGCCTCTTTTTCGTGAACTGAAAGCCCTCGGCATTTTGTCATCTGGAACAATCAGGTCCAACAGGCTCCAAGGATGTCCGCTAAAGAGTGACAAAGAGCTAAAGAAAGAAGGACGTGGGAGCTACGATTTCAAGGTGACAGAGCAAGAAGACGTGGTCATCGTCCGGTGGCACGATAATGGACCTGTCAACATGATTTCAACGATTGTTGGACTGGGAAATCTGACTACAGTGAAGAGGTGGAGCGAAGCATTGAAAGAACATGTAGACATAGACTGCCCCGAAGTCATTGCGATGTACAATCAGTCAATGGGGGTGTTGACAAACTTGATTTCTTGATGGCCTTGTACCCCCTGTCTACGAGGACAAGAAAGTGGCCGGTCAGAGTGATTTCACACTTCATCGGTTTCGCAGTGTGCAACAGCTGGATTGAATACGTCCGGGATGCCAGCGCAGAAGCTCTCCCCAAGAAAGAGGTGAAGGACGTAATGGCGTTCCAGACTGACATCGCACGAAGCTTGATCGCAAGCAACAAGAGCGAGCCAAGGAGAAGGGGACGGCCAAGCAGCAGCACATTAACACCTGCGAAGCAGGCACACAATGCCAAACCAATGCCGACCAACTCCACAAGGCTTGATGGCACCAACCACTGGCCGATGCACATCAGTGCGAAATTCGCCCAGAGGTGCAAAAACCCAGGCTGCACCTCCAAGTCGCGCATTTGTTGTCGCAAGTGTAACATCTTCCTTTGTCTGAGTGCAACAAATGACTGTTACTATGAATTCCACAACAAAAAGTAGCGAACATTGGCTGCTGCAAAGCAACAATAATTTAACAAGCTCTAGAGCGCAAAGTTGAAGTCTCAAGCAAATATGTGTGCCTGATGAAACCCAAGCAGTAGTGTCCCCGTTAAGGCGCCGTGTCCACAAGTGTGCACGCGACTAATTTTTTTGTTCCTTGCAATAAATACGTTTTTGATCATTGAAATGTTTTTAGGTGAGAAACCAGAGTATAAATACATATGATTCACAATTTTCTTGGTTGCAGTTCTTAATTCGCGTCTGAAGGGGCTATCAGTGAAAAACTTGAATATGCATCTGGCATCTGGGACTTGCATTAAGCCTACCTCATGAATAACACTGAATCAGTTCAGCATCGGGCGTTTCATTTACTCAGATTCCCCTTCTTTTACAAGAGAGACATCTCTTCGGACCTGCGCTAACCTCCTCCTCCTCTCTGAGCGCCGTAAACTTGCTTGGCTACTACTTTTCGCAAGTTTTCTACAGCCCGTGCCTCAGATCATTCTGCATCAATCCTCCAGAATGCTGCCATCATCGTGTGCTCTATAACCTTGATGTAAGACGCCCCAAGGCAAGAACCATCACTATTCAGAACTCCTTTTCTTTCACATCCTGCCACTGACCAAAATGGTCTTCCCCAGAACATCGTAGCTACTCAGTGACTCTCCCGAATTTAAAGGGACACTGACAGGGTATTTATGCTCGCCGAGGTTTTTAGTTGTACATGACATATGAGAGTCCAACTACCCAGAACAGAAGCGTGGCTCGAAATGCGGTTTATTTCCGCCCGAACACCGCCGATCAAGAACTGGCCGGTTCGGGTCTCACTCACTCTTTACGTGGTCACGGGCCGTTTTCTAAGGTTTCGACGCGACCACCAAATTTAATCAAAGTCGTGGGTCATTGAAGGCACACAGTCAATACATAAAAATAGAAAAAAAAAAAGCATGAAACCCATTTTTCGTGGCTTCTAAAAAGCTGCAAATACGTTGATTGAAAAAAAAGTTGCACAGAGAGCCGGAAGCATTCTGTGCATTCACTGCACAACGTTCACTGCGCGTTCGCGACTTCATCAGCGGCATCTCCTCAAAACTATCGCACGAAAAAAATCAAAGAAAACTCGCTGAAAATTTACGAAGTAGAGGACCGACGAAGTGATAGAGTAGGCTTCTAAACGAGAACTAGCAGACAATGAGCGAGCTAGCCAAGCCAGAGAACATGTGACATATGGAGGCCAATAGGAGCTAATGGTTCATTAGTTCGGCCAATAAGAGTTTGCATAGCGTCTTTAGCGCAAAAACGTGCAAATTCCGACGGGGTTCTGGAGACGTCCCCCCAGGGCGCTTATTTACTCTTACGGTGCACTTACGGTGCAGAAAATGGAAGAGATAAGCTTTCCAACGAGGGTACGATGTTCTCATTAGGCCTAGTGTGCGCGGAGCACTCCGTGGTGAACAAGACGTAAACATTGCAGCGCTCCGTGCGCGCCGCTTCGCATCCTCTTGCGTTATCGGCGCATCTAAAATATCACGTAGCAAAACAATTAAGCAGCGGACACGAATGAAACTTCATAGATATAATCTACAGAAATTTGTAAGCCTAAAAAAAATTTTTTCAAAATTGACTTTTTAAAAAAAAAAATGTGATTTTCACGGTTGTGTACCCTCTTAATCAAAGTCGATTGTCCATTGAAGGCACACAGTCAATATTACAAATAGAAAAAAATATGAAACCAGATTTTTGTGGCTTCTAAAAAGCTGCAAATAGGTTGATTGAAAAAAAAAGCTGCACAGAGGACCGGAAGCATTCTGTGCGTTCACTGCGTAATTCTCAACATGGCGTCATTTCCCGTATCGTGGGACTCGCGGATGACAGTGGACGACGGGCGTTGGACCTCTACTTCAGAACTGTCGTTCACGGTACCGGCAAATTCTGTCTTCCTCTGAAGAGAAATTTGGGACTGATCAAAAGAATTGTATTCATTCCGTACAACGCGCCCAACTACTAAGCCGATTTGCACGAAGACGTCGCCGAGCTGTCGCCCCCTTCTTCTGGCTGAAGACATGGCTCGCGCAAACATCAAGCACGGAGTGCGTACTTCGAGTTGAATATGCACGCGTACTATTTCTTTACTAGGTGCGAATGTGGCCAATGCGTGGTGCTGCCCAACTTTGACCCGGGAGTGCATGTATTGGAGGGAAATAGGCACGAGTCAACCCGGCTGCATTATTACTAACTTGAAGAAGAGTTACACTCCCCAAGTGAGCTCTGAGTATGGAAGAGATGTTCAGCTTCACCACGCATGCGGAACCAAGTTCAATCCCAGAGTGTGCAGGCTGCATTTTTTTTTTTTTTTTCAGGCACTTTGTGATTTTGCATTTTTTTTACAATTCTCACTGAAAAAAAATCGTGCCGGCCCATCCGCCGGAGGAACGATTATCTACGTTAATGCGAATGGCATCAAACGGTGCGGAGTTATGCGCGTTCGTCAGGTGGCCGGCACACTCTGGATACGCCAGCCCACTCTTGAGGCGATTCTAAATTTGTTGACACTTTCACAGCCCTGCGCACGATCTCCGCAGCCCAGCACGTGCGTTTGTGTCACTTAGGAAGGCGAGCAAAGCACGCGCCATACGCACAAACACTCAAAATGGTACCGACCAGACTTTCTGGCGTCTCAGCTAGTCTCAACCAACGGTACTCTAAACGGTTGTTTATATCTTTACCATAGGACGCGCCTTACAGCGCTGTCACAGCTACCGGTGCGCGCGCGTTCCATGCACGAGGGCTCATTCCGCTCTCGTGAGGGTGAGCACGGCCGCTACATCACCCTCTCCCGAGCGCGGGAGAGGGTGAGCTAGGGGCCGTGCTAAGCCTCACGAGAGCGGAATGAGCCCTCGTGCATGGGAGCGCGCACGATGAGTAAAGATATAAACAGGTGTTTAAGAGTGCGTTGAATGACTGCCTTCATAGCTCTGTGGTTAGCGCGTCTGCCTGCTGATCAAAGGGTCAACGGTTCGAATCCCGCCGGCGCCGGTCTTTTTTATTTATTTATCGACCCGCGGCGTAAGAGGTTAGATAGCCAGATAGATAGATAGGTAGATAGATAGATACATAGACGAAAAGTGCGTGAAGTATCCAAAGAATGCTATTCGCATTAAAACAAATGCTGTAGGACTGAGCATGTCGCTGAACTAAATGGTGTGGGATTTCCTTTTTGACACCTGGGAACTCAATGTAGCCACTTTCCGCAAAATGCAAGGAGCTTATTGTCCACTTTCCGAAGTGCCGTAAATGTTCTACAAGAATTGCAGCCAGCCATTGGTCCCGATCCCGTTGATCTTTAGGAAACTGGTGCAGACTCTGCCACACAATGCCATTTTTTCGGACGCAGGACATATGAGGCAGCTCTTCATGCAACATCTAAGGGGTATTCTTTTTCGGAGCCGATCACAGGAATTCACTACTCATCTCCAATTCTTCAATGTACAAAACAACTCATCTTAAAGTACAGAACAGCGACCAGAACAAACATAACTGCGAGGAATCGCACGGCAAACAATTCCCCACTACAAATGTTGTCTGCTGGCTGACAAAAAAAAAAAAAAAAAACGGAGGGGGAAAAAACGCACGATTGGGTGTAGCCACGTGACTTCCGTCACTCACTCTCTCCTCTCCACATCTCCGTGCGAGGTTTCGGTTTTGGTTTCGAACAGTTGCGTTTTTTTGGCTTTATTAAAAATATACGCAACTCTGTTGCAAAATATTAATTAGGTAGTCTTCAAACATCATAAAAAATTGCCTGGCAAAAAATGAAAAAAAAATTTTTGGCGGGTGTCAGTGTCGCTTTTTCTTGTGTGAAATTGTGTTTTAGGTCTAATTAAGTGTTTGTATACTTATCCTATTCATTTTAATGCGAATAGCATTCTTTGGATACTTCACGCACTTTTCGTCTATGTATCTATCTATCTGGCTATCTAACCTCTTACGCCGCGGGTCGATAAATAAATAAAAAAGACCGGCGCCGGCTGGGATTCGAACCGTTGACCCTTTGATCAGCAGGCAGACGCGCTAACCACAGAGCTATGAAGGCAGTCATTCAACGCACTCTAAACGGTTGTTTATATCTTTACCATAGGACGCGCTTTACAGCGCTGTCACAGCTACCGGTGCGCGCGCGTTCCATGCACGAGGGCTCATTCCGCTCTCGTGAGGCTGAGCACGGCCGCTAGCTCACCCTCTCCCGCGCTCGGGAGAGGGTGATGTAGCAGCCGTGCTCAGCCTCACGAGGCGGAATGAGCCCTCGTGCATGGACGCGCGCGCACCGGCTGTGACAGCGCTGTAAGCGCGTCCTATAGTAAGATATAAACAACCGTTTAAATACCGTTGGTTGAGACTAGCTGAGACGCCAGAAAGTCTGGTCGGTACCATTTTGAGTGTTTGTGCGTATAGCGCGTGCTTTGCTCGCCTTCCTAAGTGACACAAACGCACGTGCTGGGCTGCGGAGATCGTGCGCAGGGCTGTGAAAGTGTCAACAAATTTAGAATCGCCTCAAGAGTGGGCTGGCGTATCTAGAGTGTGCCGGCCACCTGACGAACGCGCATAACTCCGCACCGTTTGATGCTATTCGCATTAACGTAGATAATCATTCCCAAAGGATGGGTTCTGCTGATTTTTTTGTTTGTTTTTACATGCAGAATTCATTTTGTGATATTGTACTTTTTTCTTTTTTCGTAACCCACCCCTTCCTTACATAATACCCCCAGGGGGTCCCTTAAAAGGGGTACAGAAACAAAAATTGAAATATTCAAATTTCGTTTGGAAATGAGTCAAGCATGACGGATAATAACCGTAAATGATAATCGCACGTTTGTATTTTGAACGACTGGCTATATTTTTCGTTCCAAACGGTGCACTCGAGCGAGCGCCCGAAGAGAAGCGAACGGAGAGCGCGATGCGTCATGGGATATCCGGCACAAACAAAAACAGAAAGAAAGTTCCCCGCATTCGTGACGTAGCAAGGCTGGCGGGGTTATGAGCTTTGCCCTTGGTGGCGTTGTCAGCGTTGTGGTGGTGTCAATAGCGTCAGCGCGTTACAACCGAGCCGTTCGAAGTGCCCGTGGGGTGACGAGCATGTGGCTGGCCCAAGGAGCACGTAGCTTCCACAGCACTGTCAGCTTAGGGCTGAACGGGGTGGGGAAAGCAACTTTTGTCCGAGTTTTGAGCGACTGGCTAATCTTCTAGGGGAGAATGGCTGCATCCGGGTGCACAAACGAGGGTCCGAGAAAGAGGGAGTCCACCCTTTCCGTCTTCTTGGACTGTTTGGTTCAATGCGCGATTTGTGAGTTGAGGAGGAAAGCTAAGAAGGAAAATGTTGAAATGCCAAAGAGCGGCGCTGCTCCGAAGGAATCTGCTACGTCACGACTACGTAGCAGAGTTCCCCAACGTTGCTAGATTACCTCCCAAATAGGCTCTGCATGCATCCACCAGGTGCACATTGAAAGATCGTTTATTTAGCTTTAAAATTAGTTTGCTTGTGCCTTTCAACGGAAGACTGGTGTTTTTGAGGTTAGGCTGCAACATGCAACACATTCAAAGCTAGAAAATGAGCGCTGGAATTTACGTTTCTCTACCCCCTTAAGGTGTTTAAATTAATAAATGCCGACAAACTGCCAGAAAGGAGGAAGCCCTCCCTTAATCCCACCTTTCCATTCAAGCAAGAGGGAGACGCTCCTATTTGCAGGGAGTAGCTCAGAGACCTGCTACTCTGGGGAGAGGAGAGAAGAGTGTGAGAGGGAAGGGAGAGAGGGAAACTGGGAACCGGTTGCTACCCGGCAGACGACCATTCTGCAGGTCGACCTGTAAGCCTAATTTCGTCAAAACAGAAAACGAAATTGTGGGTGCCTGTGGCATTTATTTTAGTGCAACAATCTCGTCAGCGAGAAATATTGTGCATCTTGCTGACAAGTTTGTTTCAGAGAAATGAATGACACAGGCACCCAGAATGTCAGTCTCTGTTTTGACGAAATAAGGCTTAAGTGGACTTCAGCTTGTAGAAACTTTGCTTTCACTTTCATTTCTTGATTTAGGAAACATCACTTTTTCAAACTTTAACATTAATCCCCGCTTCCCCCTCGCACTAGAGTCACATTCTGACGAAGTTTCAGCTTTCTGCGACGCTCAATTTAGTTGAGCAGGCCAGAACTGGATTTCCTTTTTTCTCACCCGGTAGGTCATTCTATGCATAGCGCAAGTTTGTCTGCTTCTTTTGTCGGGGATTGCCGTGACGTCAGAATGCCGAGCTCTGATTAAAAGATAGTGGGTAGATCTCAAGGCAGCGTGCTGCCTTGAGATCAATCAAAACCAGTCAGAGCTCAACGTTCTGACTTCGCTACAACTCCCAGTAAAAGAAGCAGACGGACTTGCGCTCCAAGGGTGTCTAACAAATTATTATTTTAAAATTCCCTGACTTTTCCAGGTTTTCCCTGACGATTTCAGGTCAAATTTCCTGACCACTGTAGAGGCGGTTAAATATATAAGACAATTACAACACAAGGCATTGAGCTCTGTGAGGACCATTTTGCACGGGCTTAGTCCAACTTACATATCCAAAAATAGTCGGGTTCATACAGTCCGGATTGAAAGAGCACTTTCTTGCCGGCGACATCGTCAGTGAAGAGGCCACTTACGGAAACACAATGAAAACACGATGCCCAACCACACACGTCAATAACCGAATGGTAGCATGGCCGCCAGATGCACGCTTTCGAATACTTTTGGCTCAAGGCTTGGATTGGATTGGAGTCTGCGGCTTTTCCATTTCCCCACCCCTGCCCCTTTCGATCTGGATGAGCATCGTACCGGCGTGCGGTCGTGTATCACTACTGCGTGGTGCACGTTAAAGACCCCAGGCTAGCGGTTGTACTGCACTGGCTAAATTGCTCATCTACAGCGAGTGACCTCGTCGCAACTTTAAATGGCTGACCAACTACACGCTGTATAAATATCCCCACAACCCAATTTTTTTTCCATTTGTTGCTAAATCTAGTAACCCTAACTGGACCTAGCCTAGCGTTGCGCCTTCAATCCAATATAATCCAAGGATTGGACTGGATTCATTGGCTGTTCCCTCTGCATCGAGTAGCGCAATCTACATCGGGTGAGCAGAGCCTGCGTTTCATTCTAAGCAGAATTTTTTGCCTATTTTCTGCCCCCAAGCTCCTCAAGTCTTTGATCAGGGCACTCGATGGTGCTTCTGGTTCATTTTCCCTGACTGGTGTCTCCTTTTGACAATATCCCCAACAATTCCCTGACTTTTCCCGGTAATTAAAATTTTCCTGACAATGCCCGGTTTACCCGGTCGCTAGACACCCTGGCTCCGCATTAACCCCATGCCAGCAAGCCCCTCCTGGGAAAGGTGGTGGACACCCACCTCTGTGGTCTTCCTTGGTCACCCTGGGTGCCGGCGGCGGTGTGGCGGGTGGCAGGGGCAGCACCCTGCAGGGGATGGCGATGGTGCCGGATACCACCCCGCTGGTCGTCGCCTGGCTCCTGGCAAGACCCATGGGGGCAGCCGTCGCCGCCGGAACGGCTGGCTGGGCCGGCACTGCCGAAGGGGTGCCGGCGTTGTTGCTGTTGTTGGTGGCCACCATCACGGTGACGCAGGACTTGGGTGCCCGGGACACCGCGGGGGGAGGCAGGCCGCCCACGTTCTGCGGCGAGGGCAAACGGTCACGCTCGGCAGCTTCCAGGTCGTCCCGTATAAATAGGATTCCGTAGGTTAATTCTCGTGAAATTTGGAGGGTGTTTTTCGGAGTTCATTGTTCGCCGAAAACTCAGAATTCATCGGAATTTATTTTGTTACATTCGGAATTCTCCAAAATTTAGTTTATCTGCGTTTCCAATTTTTTTAAATTCCAGAACAACATAAATAAAAGACGGGTACCACGGCCCGTTGTCCTGAGGAACCTTGATGAGATAGAAGACGAAACCCTTTTGTCAGTAGTTTGAGGTTTCAAAGGGAACTAAACTGGCATCTCCTCAGGACCACTGACCACTTGCTTCTACGAAGCTTATTTGCAAAAAACGCCGTCTTCCTTTATTTTTATTTTGTCGGTGCGACCTCGAAGTTTTGAGTTTTTCGGATAAATCCAAATTTATGGAAAATTTACCGGCAAGCGTTTTTCGAATTTATCTGAAAACACGGAACCCCACATAGTATGGGGAAACAGGCCGATTACAAACACGTATGCGTTTGACCACACAAGGCACTGCTCATGTGCAGAAACCAGATCAGCATCGAGCAAAGTGGCGGCACACGTTCTGCGCCGACAGCGGCGTGACCTCGGAGCCGTGAGTCGGTGTATTGGTCGTAAAACGAACGAGAAATGGTAGGGTCAAACCCCTTGAAAAAAACACTAAACTGGAAAAAGCTCTTTGGGTCTGGGTAGAAAGGTATCTTGCATAGAACAAATTTTTTGTTTGATACAAGCATATTTAATATTTGCATTGTTCCGTCACAGTTGCTTGTGTAGGAAGGAAGTGTAGTCTGGTGCTACATTTTGTATCATACAAAATTCAAAAAAACAAAACGAAATACCCTATGAAATAAATCACGATTCTCTAGAAACAAGTCGCTATAAGCAGCATGTCGTTATACGTGACACCGTTATAAGTGGATTGCACTGCATGCAAAGAAATAAGGCGTCTCCTACACAAAGTCCCGCCCACTCACGTTGGCAACGGAGTTGCGCTGGCTGCACGAAGCGGGCGGGTACTGCGGCACCCGGATGGGCTGGGCCAGGGGGGCCTCCCGGGGGCGGGGGAGGGGCCTCCCGGCACCACCACCAGGTGGGGGAGGAGCACGGCCGCGGTCCCACCCCTTTCAGGGCCCCCTGCAGCTTCACCGGCCCTGTGCTCGGCTGCTGCAGGAATGCGCGAACGAGCCAAAATGAGGATGCCATCTCTGCACCGCCCTCGCGGCGGGCACCAACAAAATTTCGGAAAAGTGTATTTGAAAGTGTACTCTGCGTTGTGCCGCCATACCGTGCCGCCATACCGTGCCGCCGTTAGAAAAATTAGCAATACAACGTTGGGCTACATTTAGCGGGCTGATGCCGGCCTGCTGAGCAAAATAGTGCTGGCGTGGTTACCCGCATCGTGCCCAGGTTTGTGTACGCCGTGCATGGCTTAAGCCTTCTGCCTCTGGCACGTTAGGGTGGTAGATGAAAGGGGCACCTTAAATTTTTGCGGAACCAGAAATATTGTACATCAAATGCCAACTATACCATAAAATATCAAGAGAGCGCCCAAACATAAGATGGAAAAAATCGCAAAAACGTCAAGATTGTCTACCTTACAACTCATTGGTTAGAGATGATTGAGGTGTGAAATGTTGGTTGTAAAATTGTCTCCCATGCCGTAATAGCCTTTCTAACGACAATATTTTTATGTCCAAGAAACAAACAACATAGGCAGAGTCACTATTGTTTTCAAAAATATTCCGAAATTGCCTTTCCTACTTCGGCTTTCAAAAATTAAGGCCCACTTCAGACGGGCACTTCCTCCCAGTAACTTGACGACGCAACACCAGCAACATGGGTCGCCTGCGTTCGTACGTAACAACCAATTATTGCAATTTGCCATCGTCATCATTAAACTTCGTCTTTCTACCACTATTTAGACGCAGATTTACTCGCCATAAACGTGTTTTTATACCTTTAAATGTCGTTGAGAAGGCTAACCCATCTTTTTGGAACAGTTTATCCCCAAAAACGATCCATTTCAAACCATAACCAAGTCTGTAGTTCTTATCATTACCGCCACAGGAGTGTCACTTGAAAATATTGCATCCCTGATTGGCTGCTGCCGCTTCAAATGACTTTGAGTTGCTCCGAATTTTTCGCTTGTTTCGAGCCGGAGTTGACGTCAGCAATTCGTGTTGATCTAGGAAAGTTAGGAAACAACCCGCCAGCAACCCCGAAACTGCTGAGAAAGTTACCCCGTCTGAAGCAGGACGAACAAGCATGGCGGCCAGCGTTTGCGGTGTGCTCAACAGGGCGTAGCACGTTCGTTTATTTTCACGAGTACGAGTCATTCTGCGTGCACCGAGGTGTTTAGAGGAACACCTCCTCAACCGACCTAGTTTGCAGCAACCAACTGTCACAAGTATGCGCCTTCAGAAGCGCCAGGCTGGTGCTTGAGTTTGTAGCAGAACTGGCCTAAGCCTAGCGCAGTGATGTGATTGGCCTAAACACGCTTTGGAGCACCTTCGCAGCAGCCAAAACAGAGTTTTGGAGCAGCAAAGGTTGCCTTTAGGGCAGCCAAAACAGTGTTTTTGGAGCAGTAAACAGTGGCCTTTGCAGCTGCCAAAACAGCGTTTCGGAGCAGCAAAAGTGGCTATTGGAGCAGATATTCTTAGAAAAATAAAAATATTTGTTTTAAGCGCTAGACAAACAACAGCACTTTGCTCGCCGCAATAAACAAATTATGGTCAAGCTAGACCACCTGGGAGTCTTTCAACATGTAATTGAAATGCCAATGACATGACACATTTTGCAATGCTTCAGTTAAATCTATACATATATATATGTACCCACTTTAGATAAATAAGAACCAAACTACACATATTCAATGTTATTTGAAAATGACCAGCTTGGTAGTAAATATCACAGCATTAGGTTGACCCTGACATTATTTTCTGTGTGTTTACCTCGCCTGCCGGCCTGGCAAAGGTCAAAAAGTTCTTGAAGCGCTTTGTGCAACGACTGAACTACTGTAAAGTTCTGAAGGAACGCCCACCCAAAATGAAGAGATAAATGGTGACGCCACAGGAAAACTTTATCAAAAACCGGCTACAAACTCTGTGACGCGAGATTGATACCACAGATCGTGGACACCGCAAATTCGTGTTTCACGATGTGATAAACACGCGGGAACCCGCTACAAACTTGCCTGTCACAGGAACCGATATCGCACGTGCCAAATCGCGGACAGAAAGGCAGGCATCCGCTACAAACTCGTATGTTACGAGAACAAATGCCGCAGATCGCGAACCGCAGCAAACTCACATTTCACGATGCTATATAGTACACGCAGGACCAACTCGTGTGGAATGGAGATCACACACGCAGATCGCAGGACAAAAACGCGGGAATCGGCTATAAACTCGCTTGTTCTGATGTGCCGGTACAACAAATTGCGCAGTTGATGCGATTCTCGTGGGACATTGCGTGTTGTCTGACGGAAATGGGGGGGGGGATGTTTCGAATTTTTATGTTACATATATTTATTTAGAAAAACGGGATGGGCGTTCTCTCGGGACTCTACGGTAGAGACAAACAAGCGCGCTGTGCGGGTCCAGCGTGCAGACATTGCCTTCTTTGCCTTAGCTCACTTGTCTTCACCAACTTCCTTTCGCGGCAGATTTCTCACGTACTGGGGTCCTTCTCGAAAGAAAGCCTACCAAGAGGAACCTAGGTAATCAATACTTTGGCACAGCAGTCTTTGACTTAAGGAGGGTTTTTTGTAGTAGCGTATGATTTAAACAAAGTAACAAATGTTGATGACCTTGCGGCGGTCCTTACGTTTCAATTTAGAAAGCACCATATCTGCAGCGACGTGGGGACGGCAACACCCGACGTCATGTGACCACAGTGACTGGTATGCAGGGACTAAATATAGTTTTCCCATGGCCATTGCTTTCAGGACAGAGTCTTTCAGCCCACAGAGCAACTTCCGCCGCGCAAAACGTGGGTTTCGTTTCACAGCATGACGGCATGGGCTGGTACACGGCATGCCATTGCGTCAGAGCATCCGCGCATGCTCGCATCTGTTTTGCAAAAATTAAAAAAAAAAAACGCGAGGAGAGACTTACGAGACGACAAGAACACGAAACGAGATGGCGAGAAAACCATGAAAGACTGGATGGATGATTCATGCTTGGTACTTTGTGTCGGGCGGCCACTTGTGCCACCCGGCTCAAGCATGCTCAATTACGATACTCAGTTTAATTCTCGGTATTGAAAGGCAACCGAAATTGGTCCTTTGGCGAGGCAACCCATATTTTGCCAAAATGTAGCAGGATGTATTAGGGTTAGCCCCTTGCCGGCAATTAGTGCGTAGCAATCACATCACTGCTGGCATCCCACACCTTCATAGGTGCTGAGCGGGTGGGTAATTGGATTCGTTGCTGGACTGACCTAGTTTAGCTGCCGCACGTCAACTATGTTGCTTGATCTGGATTGATTTGTTCCTTTGCGCGTGTTTGTGCTGAATAAAGATGTTGGTTCCCGTAAAGTGGCCCCACTGCTCAGTGGATTGTGCAACTGTTATGACTGCAACCATGGTTGCAATCACAACACGCGTCAATTGGCAACCACCGTTCAGTAGATGCGTGTTAATTCATTTTCAGGTGCGACACACAAACTCCTTTTTAGATTGCTATTTCCTGTTCTGGATCTCCAATCAAATCATCTTTACTACCTGACATAAGCATCTCTTCGACTGAAAAAGGGCAGCGGTTCAACTGTCTACTCATCTCGACAGCCTTTCTGTCAGCACAGTCCTCTCGTTTGGGTAAATGACATCACGGAGCACGAAAAAGTCGCCCGCACACCGAGAAAAACTCGGTGCACAAAGAGTGCACTTGACTGTCAATCTCATGTGGTGCTCTCGTCCATTTAGTGAATGAAGCGCCAAATTTTGCGCCCGCAGCACAGACTTAATGCTGGCACTGGAAGCTGAAAAAAAATACTGGGCACTTCTTAATCTCTTGTAGCAGACCCACTTTTCACCATGCAAGCCTTTACGCAACAAAATTTACTTTTTGATACTTCGTAGCGGCCAAGGCTACGGGCCAAACGTGTTTATAGCCTTGGCCAGACAAAATATGGACAGGATACTGACAAGGGGGGCGATAAGAAAAGGACACTGATACGAATGGGACACAAACAGGACACAGATATGAATGGGACACAAACAGGACAGAATATGGGAAGGGTACTAACCGGCCAGGATACGGAAAGGATGCGGATACAGACGGGATACAGACACGACAGAGCACAAACAGGGTAGTAACAGGTCAGGATACAGGGAGGAAAGAATGCAGAGAGGAGTGGGAGTTGCTCACCACGGCTCGTGGCAGCACCTGAGCATTGTGGGCAAGCTTGAGCACCGCCGAGCCCTGCTTCTTCTCCAGCTCGGACCTTCAACTGCTGCACCACTTGTTTCTGGGGGAAAGGGTGGCGCACAGGTGGACGTTCAGGTACGGGCTCAACAAGATACTCGAGACCACTGTCATGTAACCAGCAAGAACAATGCAGCCACAATCCTACGGATGAAGTCGGTATACATAGACTCATGCTTCTGCAGCATTCTTGAAAACTTGAGATGGACTTTGCATTTAAGTACTCGGTTATACAAGTAGAATCTGAGGAAAGGAAGAGGAGAGTGCGCGCGGACACTGCAGCACCGAGCTCTGCTAAGAACATTAGAACGCCGGCATCGCATTCGAACTGCAAGTAGAGAGGAGGCAGCTAGCATTTCCTCTTCGGAAGCATCCTTTTTGGCGCAATCGCAGAGTGTCCGCTTGTAAGCAAGGGGTTGTGGGTTCGATTCCCGTCAGGTCGCGATTCGAATCTTGCGTTTTCTTCTCAATTACTAATTACAACTTCTCAGTTACGCTTTCTTTCGTAAAAATTGTCGCAAAAACGTTTGTTACACGTTTCGTCATGGTTTTCGTGGCATTAAATTTCCTCGGGGATCACGGCCCTTTGACACGCTCCACGTTACAAACAAAGTTCAACCTTTTCCCACTTTGTTGCAGCAGAGGCAGTGGTAGTGCGGTGTGTATCCGGTAATGCTTCATGGTAGTTGCACGCACAACATATGGGTACGCAATTCGTGCACGATTCGTGCAAACGTCGCTTCACATTTCTGAAAGAAAGCCCAACCAAAGCCGGCCCTTCGGCAGGGGTGGAGCAAGAAGGTTGCAACTCTAACGGTTGCATGCTCAGTTTGGCTTCGCCCTTTGCTTCTCTCCGTTTCCTCCGAAGCACACATTTGTCCACTTTCCCTCACCTCCCACAAACTCTCCCGCCAAACATGCGAGTAGAGCCAGATTTTCTACGTCGCCCACCGGACGGCGCCACCGGGACGCAGACTGGACACGGGCGCCGTGTCGGCGTCGACTCAGATTAGATCCACGAGAGCATGAGTTGCGGCCAAACGCCGGCACAGCGCACGCGCAACGCCATTCCGGAACGGGAGTGCACAGCCAAAAATTTCCAGGAGCTGGTCGTACGACGGATTCCACGCTAAAAAGGCCGATTCATACATACTTGAAGGGGAGCGTTTTGATTCATGTGTGAGCAAAGTGCATGGTCCGGCTCGTGCAGGATATGCGATTGCTTGCGACCGGGCGCGTTACGACCTTCCGCGATATCTTGCAACGAGAGAATGCGCTGGCACTGCCTGCGAGGTGGTCCTCGAACTCGAATCTGTGTTTCACTGCAGCAAAGGTTCTGCAGTATTTGCGCAGACGAGATGTATACCCTACGTACGAGAAAGGGTCGTTTATAATGTCGTCAAGTGTTTTTCAAGCCAATAGAAAAAGAATGATGAGCAAAAACAAAAAAAGGAAATATATGGGAAATCATGGCGCCAGAGTGTTCTCTCGTCAAAAGAGGCCACGTATGCAGTTGCAAGTATGTGAACGAGCCTCATTTATTTTCTCTTTGGAATCGTATGGGAGCCAAGAAAAGGACTGCCGGTATGCAAACTAAATTAATGAGGGCGTGAACGAGATGGGAACTTTGTCCTCGTCTTTTTTGCGCTATTTAGCTTTTGTTCCAGAAACAAAGTCGCGACAGGCATGCTGTCTAGCCGAAAAATCTGGCATATTTGTTGATCATACATAGTAGGAACCTGAGACTGAGGTATGCAAGGAAAACTTCGAGGACGAGAAAAGAGGACTAGACATAGGCAAGAGTGGTAAGGAATGTAAGGAACCGTAGCGCAGTTGTTCCTTACTTCCATGAGATATCCCACAATTTAAAGGCTTGTGCCAGACGGTTTGGAATAGATGTAATATTCTCTTCGGATTTCAAATTGAGTAGGTTGACACCTTTCCAGAAGGCAGAGGCGGAATGTCCGAAAAAACATCATGAGAGATCGGTTCCGTGTGACAATGGCGTTGTTTACGAAATACCTCTAGAGTGCGGGTTTAAGTATGTAGGCCAGACGTCAAGGTGCCTCAATGATAGACTTACGGAGCATAAGCGCAACGTTAAGAACAACGCACCAAACTCAGAAATTGCTAAACATTTACAGGAGTGCAATAATTGTGAAGCAAAGTGGTCGGAAACAGAAGTGTTACACAGGGAAAGGAATGACGTAAAACGGGTAGTCAGAGAGACGATCCGGATAAAAGCGTCAGGAAACTGCATTAGTCAGCCATCCATGGTCCTCACGGATGAATCAAAGGCGTTTCTCAAGATTTAACCGGTTGTTTTTTGTGTAGACGTGTTTCCTTCAGCATTTTTTTTTTTTATGTTAAGCGAGGGAGGAAAGATTGTCTTTCTTATCGTTAGTGGATGTCCGGTTGCTGATTTCGTTTCGCTGGAAGGCCTTTGTTGTTTTCAGTTGAATGGTTTGTGACCGGAGTGTACTGTAGATCTGTGAGCTCGGTGCAATTGTGGTGAATGTGAACCCTTTTGAGTGATCTGTGGATTAGTAGAGCGAGGAAAGAATGACGTCCTTATCTTTTTTTCGGTTTCGTGGTTTTGTTTCTTTGAGTGCCCCTGTTGTTCTCAGTTGGATGGCTTGTGACCGAAGTGATCCCTGGTTGCTGTGAGGTTTCAATTGTCTGTACTATTGTGTCAAAGTGAACCCTATTGAGGTCTTTGCGGTTTATGGGAAGTTTGGCGACATCGAGGATGTATATATAAGGAGGGCACGGAATAAAAATCTTTAGCTGCGTTTGAGACGGTGTCTAGTCCTCTTTTCTCGTCCTCGAAGTTTTCCTTGCATACCTCAGTCTCAGGTTCCACTATGTATGATCTACACCAGCTCGCCTGCACTTTGACCATCTTTTCGTTAATATTTGTTGAGTTATTTTTAAAAAGAAGACGGCCTATTCGGTGACTTATTACACTAATTTGCCGAAAAGGCCAATCCTTTAGCGTGCTTTGCGGTGAGGGAAATGGATATCAAGGGGTAAACTGCCAATGTATCTAATTGCATAATCAATTTTCTTTTTTCCTTTTTTTTTTTTTTTTTTTGTGGGCAGTGTTTAAGTTGTTAAATTAATGACCTTTCAATTCACTTTGCCTTAAAAATGACAGAGCAAGCATAAAATCGGATGTTGGAGACCTTTTAAGCGAGTCTATGCACTACACAGGATGACTAAATTTGCAAAAATTAACTTACAAAAACAAAAAGAGTAAAGCAATGAGTCATGGTGACATCAGTCAGAAACTGTGGGAGTGTGCTAGTCATACTTGCAAAATTCTTGACCCATTAACGCAAAACGTCGGCACTTTGGGAAATTGTGGTCAGGTCTTCTGAACATGCACACGAAATAATGGCTGTGAAATAGCATAATTTGAACTCCTGCTTGGTTGGCGAAACTTTCGCGGCAACTAAAATTCCCCAACATTTCTAGAATTTCCCAGTCGGTGGTCAGACCCTTATGCCGATACATGGATAGCATGTGACGCCATTCAAAGAGCGCCTCCGATGGCCACCAGAGAAGAGGGCAAGAGGTAGTTCCCCTCTTATCAGAATTCTCTTTTGTGCCTCCGGGATTTGCACAGACCTCGCTATTCTTCTCCCAGAAGATTATAGGAAGATTAACCCGTCACTCAAAATTTCATAAAAGCAGCTTCCCTCTCCTCCTCTTACATGGTGGTCAAAAGGTATGCGATGTGACGTCAGTGCAACCCATGTATAATGTGATACAGTTCATAATCTTGTCATAGCCATCTGACGCAATAAATTGTGCCAAAATTACAACCGTGTACACATAAAAAAAACGTTCAATAAATTACATTGGGGGTTGCGCCAGGGACTATTACCCAACAAAGCAATCACAGTTTTGTCAAATGGGGAAAGAAAACAACAAAAAAAAGGACATTTTGACGGCTGGCAACTCTGACAACAAGTTTCCAAACCTTGAATACGTGGGACTTTGTTACAGGTGCTACGAATATAAACACATCACGACAACTTCATTAAACGCATGTATGCGCCACACCAGCGAGCTCCGAAAGATCCCATAAAACGACTGATTTCGCCTTTAAAAGCGAGCACTTTAAATACATAAACAACAAAACAATCTGATACAATCAGTAAAGAAAAAAGAAATCCGCGAAAGAAAACAAAGATTGGTATTTCATCGAGTGAGAATCACGAGTTTGTTTCATCAACAAGTAAATAAAGAACCCTAACACACGTCACGACACCAACATTAGCGTAGTTTACGGCGCTCCCACTGAGACGTTAAAGCAACCCTGAGCTCGAAAACTGGGCGAAGAAATGCGAAATAGGACAGTGGCAGGAGTGTTTGTTTTTGTTTTCGCGACCACCGCCACAGCGCCGATCGCGTCGGAACACCGACCAAACTTTTCGCCTTGCCGTGACGGATCGAAGCCTCATAAGACGAGGAAACTGCGATAAGGGAACGTCGACCGAGAGACGCTCGAATGCAACCACCGACCCGATCGGTCGGGTTGAGCATTTTAAAAGGCACTGAGCTCCTCCGCTCAAGGTCAGACACGGAGTACTCACTTGTTTCTCGCTGAGAGCCATGATATCGGCCTGCAAGTCGTGGAGCTGCTTCTGTAGCGCCGTGTTCTGCGATCGAAACAAATTCCTCGATCAAAACATTCGGCCGCAACTTGCCCGCGGCGAATGTATGGTTTGTTTCACAACAGTCGCAACAACCCGAGGAAAGCGACGAAAAAAAAGATCGAGGAGAAGATGCACTTTACTTGGTTTCTCGCACTGACTTACATACGTCGAGCTTTGTTTTCTTTTCTTCCTTCTGTTGCACAAGCCCGACTTGTCGGGCAACAACCGATCCCATCCAAGCTCCCATCTTTCTACAAATCAACTGACGCGAGCAAAGTGAGGCGAAAACAAATAATGCGAGCCTACCTGGGGATCCGTGCGCATTTTTGACAGCACGATCTGAAAATGGAAGAGGGGAGAACGTCATGCGATGCGGGAGAACTGACAAAAAACCATCAACAACAAAACCAAAACAGCACTCCGCCAACAGTGTCAAACAAATGCACGGCGACTGCTCCACTATCTCGCGACGCATTAAAAGTCGCCGTCCGCCTCGTCAGAGGCGAGAACAATCTCGGCGAAAAGTTGCGCCGATCGCCGACCACTTCTCGCTGTATGGCGGCGGCTCCCAAAGTGCACGCAGCGGTACGCCGATGTTTGAATAAAAAAACAACAAAACTACGTCAACAAAGTTGGGACGCCCGCTCTCTCGATACAACCTCGCGGGGTATCGCAAACTAGCGTTCTAACTCCCGCAACTAGCCCGAGCAGAGTTTAGACGAAGACGAGTGCGTCTTTTACGCCTCCTTCGTTTGGACACCGAGCGATTTTTTTTTCTTTTTTCTTCTTCTGCGAAGACGAGATTTATCAAGTTGGGATCAACTCGAGATGTCCGGCCGTACCTGATGGTTTTGAATGGCACTTTTAAGTTGGCTCTGTAGGCTCTGCAGCTCCATGGCGGTCAGTTGAAAGGCATCCAGCTTGACTCGCGAGGCACACACTCCCCGAAACACGAAGAGAGCAAGGTTCACAAAACAAACGCCACAAATTACATCGAGTCCGGGGGCAAAACTAGTGGCCGAGCCAGCCGTCCTACCTAGGGCAGCGCGCTGCACGAACTACTCAGCCTCAGAGAACTCGGGCTCGTCGGAAGAAACTAGCTCGAGAAACCGACGAGGGACTTCTCGGCCGCTAACCAGCTGGCCGGATGCTGCCAAGCATTTCTGATAAACTTTTTCCACCCTTTTTTCCCCAAACGAAATTAAGAAATCATCGAAGAGTGCGGAGGAACTACTTCTCACAAGTACGGGGTGCGTGATGAGGCGCGCGGAGAAAAAAAAATAAAGGAGAGAGTTGCCCGAAGATCCGTGCCCGGATGTGGAAATATTTCGACGTCGTCTCGCGCAAACTTTGTGGCGATTCGAACTGCGCGAGACGGTTTCGCCGTTGTTCGACTGTAAGCGCATTTCCAAACAACAGAGCCAGGTTAGTTGCTCGTAAAACAGACTTACTTCGGTTCTTTTCACCTTGTTCGTAATTGTTTTTTGTTTTTTTCGAATCACTCTCTCGGCCTGCGCAAAAGTGGGGAAAAGTAGCACCCTCTCCGCGCATCATCCTGCGCGCAGCGGTCCAGCGGTGTGTTGCGGATTCAATCGTGCAAGTAGTGCGCATTTTCAAGCAACTTCTCCAAGACAGGTGGTTCGTGCGTGTTCGATTGCATTCTTTTCCGCATTGCACAGCCGCATGTCCGATGCCGATAGGTTACGGGTGATGCTTCTGTTTTTCCACGCGTTCGGCGAGCAGCGGCTGCAAGCTTTCTGACCGACACGGCGGCCCAAGACGACAGCGGTCGCCGCAAACCGCGTTGGGATTCTCTCGTCGGTGACTGCATGTGTTTCTCTGTATCGATTTACGCTTTTCGAACTCATCACTCGGAGCGCCGTAGCGGTATTGCTTCCGAGTCCCGTGCATCTTTTTAGTTTATGGGGATGCGACAACCGAAATCGCCATGTGGTCGATGCAAACCGGCGTAACAATGCAAGCTCACTGGCCGAGTGCGATTCGCGGGCTCGTGCTTGCACGCCCGCATCGCCTATTCTGTCTTAATATTCTGTTACCTGTTTATGTTGTTCCAAATGCTTTCTGTTCTTGAAGTACGTCGATCGAAGCAAGCGGAAAAACGGATACCGATACTGATGGAGCCAGTTGACTGCTCGATTATTTTGCACGATACCGTTATACGTTCCAAATTCGTAAGTGCTGCCTATGTGACTCGGAGCTGATAATCAGCGTTGCGTTGCCAATCTTATCAACGCAA
>JAZHYW010052264.1:0-15575 GCA_037355805.1 Ixodes ricinus
TTACTTCGTTCCAGTTACGTTATATAGACGTTGAAGACCCGCTTGGTTAACAGTCGCACTTTAACATCTACAGCGGAAGTACCGGATGCCATTTTAAGTAGGACAGACTAGATTCGTGTTGCCTGAATGGCTACACCCAATGTCGCTGTCCGCAGCATGTCGGAGCTTCACTCTTTACGACCGTAAAACCTACGTACATATAAAGGAATACAGGCAAAGGCAAAGTGCTGGTGCAGGGTCAACGTATGTTGAAGTCATTGCTATTAAAATATGTTAATTATTCTCGGATGGTCGTTCAAAGCGCGAACTCAACTTAAGATAAGATCAAGACACAACTTCTTTCTGACACCTTCTTGAAGTCGCCGGACGGACTACGAGATTGCTAGCTTCCCACTTCCATCAACTTTTTTTTGTATATTTTACGGATTTCTAAATTAGAATTTCAGACGACCGAAGTGGTTCCAGCTTTTCGACATTCCCATGCGGACGTTGAACGGTCTGGCTCCGGACAATTCCACCGCATAATTACGGAGATTCCTGGCGGCGGAAGCCAGCGTCTTAATGAAAACATCACGGGTAGGTGACTCAGGCACGCGGATTATTTTGGTGGAGTTGTTTTTTTATCTTTATTACAACTTGTATTTGTCCAAAGGAATAGGCCGGCATATTGGTAGAGAAAGAGACGGAACAAGAGACCAACAGAGAAAGAAAAAAAGTAAGGGCAGAAGAAAAACTGATCGAAATGAAATGAGACTATAATAGAGAGATAAAGAAGAGCGAGAGAGATAGAGAAGAAAATAAATGTGAGAGAAAGAAAGAGTTATAACAATTGAGAGAAAAATAATAAGACAGCGACTTCAGAAATAATAGTGAGATTTAGGAGGATGGCAAGAAAAAGAAAGTGGAGAGATATAGAAAAAGAAACAGAATTAGATAAAAAGAGATGCAAATATGTACATAGAGAAATCAGAGCAAGAGAAAGAAATATGCAGCAAGTGATAAAATAAAATTTCAAAGGGAGAAGAGAAGTCAGAGAGTGAGAGATAGAGTTTGATCCCAATTTTCTTTGTGATATTGTTTTGTTTTGTTTTCACACCTACTCTAACCTGTGTGAGGCTAGCTCGTCAAAAGAAGGCTACCATGACATTTGACTTTCTCCGTTGAAAACAGCTTGTTAATTGTGGCAAATAAATTGTTTGCCTAAATTTCAACTGCTAGGGGTGTGGTGTTATTGGCACGTTGGATGCAGTACTAAGCGAGAGAAATGTACCTAAGTTAAAAAGCCTGAATTATAATTTCCTAAGGTTTAACAGCAAGGAAGGTAAGACCGGCCGGACTACTCTGCGATTGTTAAATTGTGATCTGAATAACCAATATTTTTTTAATTTTAATTTCACACTGTTTGCCGGTAAGTATTATTTGTCACGTTACCTAACGTTTCAGAAACCCGAGACACAATATCGTTTTCTTCCAGTAATGGCACGAAATAAAATAATACGTTTAACATAGCTAGTGTGCAACAACTAAATCGACAGCAAACCATCCTTCCTTTTCCTCGTAGGGAATAAATCTACGGGAAACCATTAACCTTTAGTGCCAAGAAAACTAGGAAAAGAAATGCTGACAAGTAACTGAATGCCCGGACTTTCTTTCGCGAAGGTATGTGACGAAACATAAGTGCTCTTTTGCTCGCTTGTTCACACCACGGGTTCTTCGACAGCATTTCGGGGAAATAAAAGTGCAGTAAATATCCCCTCGGATCTCAGAGCCATTAGATATGTCGTCTAAATAAATATACCCCGATGCGAGGCGAAAGTGTTAATTATGTATTTTTGTTGTAGCTGATAGCAAGCCGTGTACGACAGACTCGAGGCTTGCCTGTTGAAATCCAGCATCAGTTTGTGTGAGATATTTTTTTTTGTTTTGGTCGGAACCTTAGCTGTAACGTCAAGGCATTTGCACTTCGCTGCAAAATGACGACGTGCAAATAAGTTAGACTGCCTCGAGCTTCACCTGCGTAGGTCAAAGCATAAACTCATAAAAGTGTGCCATCCCTCGCGACACACAGATACTCATTTCTCGATAAGTCATGTTCAAACGCGCAACTCGTAAATTGAAGTTTTGTGAAAAGCAATAAAGGCCTTCGTTACCCTTCTGTTAACACAAACAAGCGACGTGTTTAACTTTTTTCTGACACAGAAGGAAGTAACGGTATACTTTTTTTCCTTGTCAATAACATGTACAATAACAACCTTGTTCGGATCCAACTTTCGGCTGTTTATGGAAAGTTTTAATTGGCAAGTATGCAGTTTTGTTTTGTGTGTCGTAGAAGTAATGGTGTTGTGTGCATGTTTAGACAGCGGGTGCCTGGCGTTCATCCGCTCTAGAGGCAAACCATAGTCTATAGTCATTGCAGTAGGGACGTGCATCAGGCAGTAGTGACTGCAAGAATACAGGCCGGTACGATGCTCCTCCAGATCGAAACGGGCAGGGGTGGGGACTGAACCCACAATCCCTTCACAAGGCGTGAAGTCTATTAAAGTATGAACTTCATACATCAGGGTCCAGGTTGTAGGCACATGCGACCGGGAGCGCGAAAATCTCTCGTGCGACTCTTCGATTCTTATTAATTTCTGACAGAACAAACCTAGCTCTGTAAGACGTATCATTTTTGTTTTAAGCGGTTTATTTTGGTCAGGCGAGACAGGAGCTCAGGATATAAATAACGGGATAGCTTTAATTTAAAGGGCCGTCCGAAAGAGACTGAATGTCACGGTTCCCGCGTTACCTCCTTTCTGACATAAAAATAAAGTTGTTGTTGAACCCAACTTCAGTGAACGTACAATTTTTAATTCAATCGCCTTGTGCACGAACCTAAAGAAATAGAAACTAAAAGGCGATATCCTCGTATTATGAAAAGCAATTCGAAGATGCTTAAAAAAATCATTCGTTTGATGTTGAAGAGAAGCGTCATCAAGGTTGCCAAAATTAGGATCCAGCTAGCAGTTCTGTTTAGTGTTATCGTATCGATGATCACGTGCTTTTAGTTGGTGCAAACAAAGCCGAACCACCGTACAGAACTTTCTTTCGCATTTTCTTAAAGTCACATTTTGATATGCTTTTTAGTTCAAGACTAAACCACCAACTGTCCAAGTCGTCCTTCGCCCACGCGCGTGTACGTGCGACAACCTCGGAAATTAATAGCTTAATTAAGACACCGGGTCCCGTCTTCGTTAATGACGTGCGAGACATCCGCCGGTGTTCCCTCGTTCCGGTGTCCGATTTTTCCGCCTCCATTTCTGCCCATTGGCTCTCCTTTGCCTTCCTCACTAAATCTTCACCTTCCACCCCCTCTCTCTTTCTCTCTCTCTCTCTCTCGCTTACAGATTTGTTACGGTGAATTATGGCGCCATTTACGAAACTAGGACACCCCGGTGCTTAGCCGCCGTTGAACGCTGATGAAACGTCAGAGTGGCGAAGCCTCCTTGCATCGCCGATCGAAAATACGGCCGCCCTTCGTTTAGCTAATAAGGTTTGGGTGAAAGCGGCACTCGATTTTTTTTTCTCATGGCTCTCGTGTTACGGCCAACCGCAGCTTGTATGCGCTGAACGTTTAGGCTGAACTACTGTGGAAGAACGGAGCAGTGTCTGAATGGCGCAGCCTCGCCATGGAACAAGAAGGCCGAAGGTTCGCTCGTATTTCCGGCGAGCCGTGAGATGGCGCACATGGGAGCACCATGCTAGAGTTCCTGTATAGGCTCCCTACGGGAGCCAGAGTTGCGCGTTCATGCATGGCATGTGGATTCAGCTCCTCACGTGACTGAATTCGGCGAATAGCAGCGCCGCGCGTTCGAGGCGCGCGGCGCGCTCAAAAGCAGGGAACGTACTGTCGGGGCGCGTGCAACGTCTACTTTGCTGCACGACACTTGATTCGGCTCCTCACGTGATCGGATCTCGGCGAATAGCGGCGAGGGCGGCACGCGGCACGTGGAATCAAACGCGCAACTCTGGCTCCCGTAGGGAGCCTATACAGGAACTCTATACACCATGCTAGAGTTCCTGTTTGAGGCTCCCTACGGGAGCCAGAGTTGCGCTTGATTCCTCGTGCCGCGTGCCGCCCTCGCCGCACCCGAGATCCGATCACGTGAGGAGCCGGATCAAGTGTCGTGCAACAAAGTAGACGTTTGCAGGCGCCCCGGCGTACTCTCTCCGGCAATATGAAAAGGCCCACTGGGAGCGCGTGGCCGAGAGTGGCGGCTGTGGCGGGGCGCTGCAGGCGCTCCCGGAGCAGTGCCATTCTGCTTCGAGGGAAGGGGCGCTCACTCGGGCTCAGCTAAAGCGCAGCGCGCTTATCGGGTTGTGCTGAGCCCCGAGTGAGCGTCCCCGCCCTCGCAAGCAGAATGGAATAGACCGATCTCACTAAGCGTTCGGCGCATGCGTGACACCGCCATAACTTTAGTTCACAGGAGTCAGACGGCCGTGCATGCGAGGGCTCGTGCCGTCTCGTGCTCCACACGCGCAGAGCTCCAGGGGGTTGTCGCACGTGCAGAAAGACTAAAGTTCCCTCGATGCATTGCGGCAGCGGTGGCGTAGTCAAACTGGCTGGTGAGACCGGTCTATTGCCCGGAGTGCTCGCAGCGCCCCCGCCAGCCACCGCCTCGGCCACTCGCTCCCAGTGGGTCTTTCATATTGCCGGAGACTGTACGTTCCCCTGCTTTTGAGCGCGCCGAGCGCCTCCGAGCGCGCGTTGCCGCTATTCGCCGAATTCAGTCACGTGAGGGCGGGATCAACGTGCCGTGCAGGAAAGCCGGCGCTCCAGGTGTGAACGCGCAACTCTGGCTCCCAGAGGCGCAGAGGCCTATATGAGGAACTCTACACCATGCGGAACTAAATTGCAAATGGCGCTAAGACAGGGACAGACAGAAGAAGTGGACAGGACAGGCACTATACTTCGTTTCAGCTTGGAGTCCAGACGCAGCCGATGCTACAAGCGCGAGCTCCGAACCCCCAGCGTCCCTGCCAAGCACGCGCGCTCGTGCAGTACAGGCACTGTTCAGGGTCACACGCTCGTGCTTGTAGCATCGGCTGCGTCTGGACCCAAGCTGAAACGAAGTATAACTCACATAGACCTTTTTCGCATAACCTCAAACCAGCCAGTAGCTGACGTACCCTCGACCTGGTACATTTTTGGATTGCCCGCTGACACAGGGTATGCAACCGCCAAAGGTATGGGCGAAAAGGCTTAAAAACAGACGTCGTGCATGAGTTAGTTCCGAGCGCTTCCTTTTACCGTGCTGCAATTTCCGAAAATCTACGGTTGTTCAGGCCACTGCGTGGTCGTCGGAGGATAAATAATTTTAAAAAGCATAAGAACAATAGCAGAAAGTGTGCCATGAGCACAAGAAGCTGCAGCGCGAGTGTGGCTGCAATTTTATCGAGCTTCGCATTTTCCCCAAGAATCCTTATTTATAAGTCAGTCGATTGCGAGCTTGAACCTCGAGAGATTCGTATCAGACTCAACGTCACGTTTAAGCTCATGACCACTTCGTCTACGACAAGAGGACCGATTTTAGTTCGCAGCCAAGTTATTGCAGCCCACCATAGCCAAGTCTAGCCAAGTTCCCCCATACCCACACCGTTGCCTACCCAGATAGCTGTGCTGCCAGAACTAGCCAGGACTTTTCTAAGCCGCTAGACGGCGTCGTCGGCGCCGCAATTATCAAGATGGCGGCGCCGTTAAAGAAAAGGTCTGATACAACGATAAAGAAGAAGGTCAAGGAAGTGGCTGGTGTTGAAAAAGAAGAAATAATTCTATTTGTAGCCGGGGCGCTTTAAGAAGGTTGTTAGACTAAAGAGACTAAAGCACAGTAGACCAAAACGGAAATATTAAAAATTAAACAAAGGTAATGAATTTGAACTATATACGATATATTTTGAAGGGTTAGAAAATAACTTCTAAACGGTGAGAGACAAAATAAGAATAAAAAAAGAAAGAATAAAAAATTAATAATTGATCGCTCATAGGCCGCCGATCAGTGCCTCGTACAGCCTATTTTCCTTTTAACATCCAACAGGCACCACAGCCAAAGCTATACCGGCGCGAGCGCGAAGACCCACCAGGTGCCCCACCTCACGCGCTCTCGTGCAAATGTAATTCCGAAGATTGTCATGTATAGTGGTTCAAGTACTGAACCTCAGCCCGACGACAACAACGCACCCATGGTGACCTCGCCCCAGACATCGAGGAATCTTCCGGGCACATCTTGCCCGCAGAGCCCACCCACTGCAACTAATACAGCCCCAGTCGCTCCACAGATTATTGGCGTCCCGGCACCAACGCGAGCCTTTATCGTTGTATATAAAATCGTCAGTTGTGAGCTAGAGCCTGTCCTGTCCACTTCTTCGTCTGTCCTTGTCTTAGCGCTATTTGTAATTTAGTATGTATAACCAACTAGCCCACCAGAATATTTTGATTCACCATGCCGACCTCCACCAGTCAGCCCTGCGAGGACCCAGCCTATTGAGCTGTGACAGATTCTTGGTAAAGGCCCGTTCACACACATGCGTTCGGAGCGACCACTATGCTTACGAACGAATGCAACCGCTGCGACTTCAACGACAACTGTGCGCGACGTGTACACACACATGGAACCGCATGCAACAACACGAATCAACAGCCAATGAGAAACGAGCTTCAGCTCTTGTTCCTAGCCAATAGTAAGCAACCCAGCTACGCTTACAAACATGGCGACCGGTTTCGTGCCCGACGCGAGGTCCTCACCGGAGCTGCCGGAGGTTTCGGCTACGGCGTACAGTCACGATGATCTGCTGTGCGCCTACAATAGCTGTGTAAAGGCTGGTTCAGACATCTGAAACGAACCCGTTATCCACGACTGCGTCCGTTGTGACCGGAGCGACCACTCTGCGCCGCGCGTACACTCCTGCAACCACTGCAACAAGCGCAGCGGGTCGGCAGCACGGCCGCCGCTTCTCCGCCGCCGTCAGCTGTTTCAGCGGTGCCTCTAAAAAGAAGGGGACGCGCTGCCACTCACTTGCGTAACAGAAAATAGACACACCGTCTTCTATGACCTCAAGCTTTATTTATTTTTTTCAGGATACGCTTGCAGGGTAGTGCACTAAAAAGAAAAAAGATGCAGTACGCCGTCTTGCACGATCACGACTTTAATACACGACTTTGCCAACAGTACAAATCTCGCCACACGCCTTTTCTACGATTATAAAAAGACGGCGTAATCTTAGCAGCGATACAGCAACGTAGAAATATAATTTCGTGATCAGATAGACATTGCGAGCGTTCAGGATTGCTAACACTAATCACCTTTCTCGGGTGATGAAAACACGTGAAAATTCGCATCCTTTATACGGTACGCACCAGTAATACCTTGAACTTGAGCACACGCATGGAATGCGCCAAAAAGAAATCCGGGCGATGTTCGAGGACACAAATGCTAAGAAAGCACCACTGTAGTCGAAGTAAACAAACACGACGGCACGGGCGTTTCTGCTGTCTTGAGAGTGCCGCCACGAGATCGCCGCACGAGGAGGTGGATCTTCCCTTCTAGTACGTGATGGGTTATCATAGCGACACACGACGAAAATTCACAGTCAAGGATAGCGCTTTTACGGGGAACGATGAGCTTCCACCACGCCGTCCACGCCGACGATCACCACCGACGCCATGTTTGCAAATAGAAGGAGCCGGCCCGCGACCGGCATGCAACGCGCGCGACCGAGCTCTCCTCGACCTGTGATTGGTCTGTCGCTCCCGTCGTTCCCGAACGTAACGAAAAAGTTCAGCCCGGCTCAACTCCTTGCGTTCTGAACGAACACGAACGAAACGACCGTTTGGCGCTTCGTTGCTATGGCAACTCGTCGTTCCAACCGGTTGCATTCGTTCGTAAGCGTAGTGGTCGCTCCGAACGCAACTGTGTGAACGGGCCTTTACCATAGCAACGAAGCGCCAAACGGTCGTTTCGTTCGTTCGCAAAACGGTCGTTTCGTACGCGAGGAGTTGAACCGGGCTGAACTTTTCTTACGTTCGGGAACGACGGGAGCGACAGTCCAATCACAAGTCGAGGAGAGCTCGGTCGCGCGCGTTGCATGTCGGTCGTGCCAGGCTCCTTCAGCCCGCAAACATGGCGTCGGTAGTGATCGTCGACATGGACGGCGTGGTGGAAACTTCTCATCGTTCCCCGTAAAAGCCCTTTCCTTGACTGAATAGACCATTTGCTGTATTACCCAAGCATCAAGGAGAATGCGGGGATTGGTGTTCCACGCGCCACACGCGCACGCCTTCCCCGTACAAAATATTCGAAGTAAATAACCAAAATAAAGCGTTGACGAACGCGCGTGCAAGATACAATTTGTTTTAGGTTTTGCTTTGGAAAATTTACTACTGCTGAGGCCAGCACGTGCGGCGCGTGGAACACCAATCCTGCATTCTCCTTGATGTTTGGGTGCTGCAGCATGAGTCTATTCTCGTCGTGTGTCGCTATGATAACCCAACACGTACTAGAAGGAGATCCACCTGCTCGTGCGGCGATCTGTGGTGGCACTCAAGACAGCGAAACGCCCGTGCCGTCGTGTTTGTTTACTTCGACTACAGTGGTGCTTTCTTAGTATTCGTGTCCCTCGAACATCGCCCGGATTTTTTTGGTGCATTCCATGCGTGTGCTGAAGTTCAATGTATTACTGGTGCGTACCGTAAAAGGATGCGAATTTTCACGCGTTTTCATCACCCGAGAAAGGTGATTAGTGTTAGCAATTCTGAACGCTCGCAACGTCTATCTGATCACGAAATCATATTTCTACGTTGCTATATCGCTGCTAAGGTTACATTGTCTTTTATAATCATAGAAAAGGCGTGTGGCGAGATTTGTACTGTTGGCAAAGTCGTAGTATTAAAGTCGTGATTCTGCAAGACGGCATACTGCATCTTTTTCTTTTTTTAATGCACTACCCTGCAAGCGTATCCTGAACAAAAAGAAAAATAGAGTTTAAGGTCATAGAAGACGGTCTGTCTATTTGCTGTTACGCAAGTGAGTGGCAGCGCGTCCCCTTTCTTTTTAGAGGCACCGCTGAAACAGCTGACGGCGGCGGAGAGGCGGTGCGCCGTGCTGCCGACCCGCTGCGCTGTGCGGCAGTGGTTGCAGACAGGGATTTCCCCAGAGCCCCCTCAAGGGGGGGGGGGTGTACACCCCCCCCCCCTAGTTTTCCTGAACAACCCCTTAAATCTGAAAAAAAAATTATTTTTGATTAAGTTAGAAAACACCACCTCTCAGGTGTATATATAGAGAAAGGGAAACATACATTACGGGTATGAGCATTTGGTTAATAGACGTCCGTACTCTTAGCTAGTGGACTAAAAAGAAGAGTAAAGCTATACGCACTCCGGAGTGCATTTCGGACGAGATGGCTATACGCACTCCGCCGAGAACTCATGCCCGTCGGGCCACCCTTTTCGAACGGCGCGTGTATCACTGGGGAGCGTGTTAACCCAGCCCCCGCCTGCGTTCACGCCGCTTCGCGGCGACAGTATTGGCTGCCAATTACAAAACGTAACCAGTACACGCCGCTTCGCGGCGTCCGGCCGGCAACCCAAGCCCCGCTGTCCCCGATCGCACCTCCGGAAAGGGAGTCCCATTTAATTCTGCGAAGTTTCGTCGACAACATTATCGCAAAAAAGAAATGTCGTAAACATCGCATTATGCCTCGATAAAACAAAATGAAAAAAAAAAAAAAAAAAGTACGCCCACCGCGGATCGAACCCGCGTCCACTTGCGTACAAAGCGGACGCCTTAGCCCCTATGCTATGCCATCGCTGAAAAAACTCGTTGTGACCATTCGTTTTATACGAGTTTAGCGGAGTGCGTATAGCCATCTCGTCCGAAATGCACTCCGGAGTGCGTATAGTTTTACTCAAAAAGAAACAGTTTTATATTTCATCTAGCCTCGCCTCGCATCGCCCCCCCCCCCCCGAGCCATTGGGACACCCCCTTGATTAGAATCCTGGGGAAACCCCTGGTTGCAGGAGTGTACGCGCGGCGCAGAGCGGTCGCTCTGGTCACAACGGACGCAGTCGTGAATAACGGGTTCGTTTCAGATGTCTGAACCAGCCTTTACACAGCTATTGTAGGCGCACAGCAGATCTTCGTGACTGCACGCCGTAGCCGACACCTCCGGCTGTTCCGGTGAGGATTTCGCGTCGGGCTGGAAACCGGTCGCCATGTTTGTAAGCGTAGCTGGGTTGCTTACTATTGGCTATGGAGCAAGAGCTGAAGCTCCTTTCTCATTGGCTGTTGATTCGTGTTGTTGCATGCGGTTCCATGTGTGTGTACACGTCGCGTACAGTTGTCGTTGAAGTCGGAGTGGTTGCATTCGTTCGTAAGCATAGTGGTCGCTCCGAACACAAGCGTGTGAACGGGCCTTCACCAGCACGCAAGTTGACGGCATATCTTGACACCGGGAATACCGAAAAAAAACAAAAAAAAAACACGGAGGCCCACAACTTTACATACATTGAAATTCTGTATATGACGATTAAATCAAAGCATTGAAATACAGCTGCGTGAATTGTTTATTCACAAATATTCAGTTAATGATATTAACAAAGAAATACTATGAACCGTACTGAATTGGTTACCACGTTATATTTTGCTGCGGTTCAGTTCCGGTTCAGTTCCAAGATGGAGGCGAAGATTTCGGTTCGGTTCAGTTCGTTTCAGGTCGACACTCTGCACATCATAGCTGCACATGGAAGAGAAACTTACTTTCTATCGACATTAACAAAATTGACATGGTGTCATACCCTAGAAATATCTTGAGACTTGTGTATGGAGAATAAGTAGAAAATATCGGACATTGATATCAAGCAGTACAGTACTCAAAACCACGTACAGCCCCCCCCCCCCCCCCCCCCCACCAAAAAAAAAAGAAAGTTAGTATGGTTTTGTTGTTTGCGGACATGAAGCAATATAAATGTTTAATATCTGGTAAATAATTCAAGGCACGGATCCGACATGAGTATTTTAATCAAACTAAAGGCCCGTTCACACGATGCATTTTTTCGCGCACTGAGTAGTCGCGAAATGTAGTTTCGCGAAATGGTTGCGCCGTCTGAACAAGTCCGAGAAGGACGCGCGCATCTAACAAAAGTTGCGCGCACACCTCGCTTCTGGAGCGAGCTTTGGCTGAAACTTTGCGGAGTCCTGTCAATCACTCTGAGGGCGCCGCCAATGGCCGCTCGAAACGCTCTCACGTGGCCTTTGAGGGGAGCGAGCTGTTTGAGAAGATCACTTCACTGCCGGTGTTGTAGCCGAGCCAAATCTGAAAAAACCGAAACCACGAACGATGGATACTGCCGGCGCTTCCGCAAGCACGTCAAGCACCACTGAAGGAAAAGTGAGTAGCATATCGGAAAAAAATCCAGCCATGGACGAAGACAATTAGCGGGAGTTGGCAAGACTAGAATAGTGCTCATAGCGTTGTTGTCGCGACGATACCGCTAGATAAGAGAGCATCGAGTAAACTAAAACCAAGTTTGCTCTGTTTACAAGCGAACGTGAAACCATGTGCGCTCTCTTGAAACAGTTGGCACAGTAAACTCGGGGCAGACATGGGCGCCGAGAAGTAACCAGATTGGGCACGTAGCGTTTCTACGAATACCATGTGCATTGATAGGAGCTTTGGCAATGAATTGGCTGCGTACGGGCTCGGCGCCGGCACATGTCCTGCACGTACAGGTTGCCGCCTCAATCGGCTTTGCGCACATGCGAAATCGCTCCAAGTAGTGCAGTATGTGAGAAAAAAAAGTGAAAGTGAATTGACTGCATAAAATGCGCGAAAGCAGGTCCCCAGATAAATAGCGATCTGATTCGGAGCTCACTCAAAACGGTGCATCGGTGTGTGTGCGTCACGTTCCGGAAATCCTGGGTGGTCCGGATGGCAGTGGTTTCGATAAATCTCAAAAAAGTCATTTTGTACTGGCACTTGTAATTGACCACGTAATTTTGCCTAGTGTGATTGGCTTTCAACTGAAGCCCACGATGTATGGTCAGACACCGAAACTTTTTTCGTGAGTCTAAACGTCATCGTTGTTGCCCGTGAAGTGGTACGTGTGAACGAGCACATTTCGCGAAACTTGAGTGTCGCGAAACTGTTCGCGCGCCTAAAAGATGCATCGTGTGAACAGACCTTCAGTCATCGTAAATTTTCCTTGACCCAAACTTGACAAACGATTAGCGAGAGAAAAATTTTAAAAAAAAGGTCGAGGTAAACGCAATAATACACAAAATTGAGGGTTTAGTAAACCAGTGTTGTATGTAAAAAAGAAATAAATGAAAAAAAATTTGCTTTTTTTTTGTTTACATTACTGAGCGGTGGAGAATTTGGGGGGGGGGGATTCTCAAACATCTAGCATTCGCCCTTGGCAGTGAGACCATGCTTTGCGACGATAAACGAATTTAAAATCAAATTTAAAAAGGAGTGTGTTAATGTCTTTTCGATAGGTGGCGCGAGCTACCCCCAGAAAGGCAGAGTTAACATTTTGCTTATTTGCCGTTCATCCTGTGCACCATTGTGCACCAGAGCCGTATATGTAGAGTTTGGCCATTCGTTGGGAAGTATAGGAGACAAATGCGGAGGCGCCATTGGCCGAAAGCGGGCTGGGCGTGTCCCAGGGCGTCTTCAGAAATTCGAATGTGACCAACCAGAAGCCGGAAATAATACCCTGGCGGTGGTCGCGAGAAACAAACCTGATAACTGCATTGGAGTAACTCTCGATGACTGAAAATATGGTACACGTGATGTTTCAATCACGCTCATCTAAAATGATGGTGGAAGAGTGCGACAAGCGGAACGATCGACATAATCCGTACGCCAAGCGCCGAGGGCCGGGAATCTGCCGTCCGAGCGGTCACACTCTGTCCGAGCAAAACAGAGTTGAGCGGTGCACACGTGCACCCTATTTTCAACCATGAAGAGTTACTACACTTCACTCTTACGCGCTTTTTAAAACCATTTACGAACATAGACCTTTGATCAGAGCTGTTTCTTGCTACCACCGCTAGGGGATTCTTTTCGGCTTCTGGTTGGTCAAGAGAGCATGCCAAGCCCCTTTTCGAGTCTGACGCACGCCCTGGCTCTGCCCGCGCCTCCCATTGACCAAACTCTCTACATATACGGCTCTGTTGTGCACCTGAGCATCCATCCGCCGCTACCATAGAGATCATCAGCTTGGGTCCAGACGCAGCCGATGCTACGAGCGCGAGCGTGTGGCCCTGAACAGTGCTTGCATTGCAGGAGCGCGCGTGCTTGGCAGGACGCTGAAAGCCTGAGCCTCGCGCTTGTAGCATCGCCTGCGTCTGGACCTGCTGGAAACGAAGTATAAGAGGCTGTTTATACTCCGACGTTGAGCGCCGTGAACGCAGCTTAGCGCAGAACGCGCGCTTTCATTGGCCGGCGACCAGGAACTCGATATCTGCGACCAATCAGTATCAGGTGCGCTGCGCTACGCCGCGCTTGTCGAAGTTACGCTGAAGTATAAACGTACCCTAACCCCCTATACTTCGTTTCAGCTTGGGTCCAGACGCAGCCGATGCTGACGGAGCGCGAGCGTATGGCCCTGAATAGTGCTTGCATTGCACGAGCGCGCGTGCTTGGCAGGACGCTGAAAGCCCGGAGCTCGCGCTTGTAGCATCGCCTGCGTCTGGACCCAAGCTGAAACGAAGTATAGAGGAAAAGGTCCGCCTAGAGTGCCTCAATGTCCTTCTGTTTAGGGTAGATGCCACCCTTTGTAGTACCCGATGCCGACAGCACGCGCTCATGGGGAAAATACAAAGAAATCGACGAAAACAAAATGTCGCCATAGCACAGTCAGCGCCACAGACGCGTGCAGGGACACGCTCTTTCACGCGCTTCTGAACAAAAAAGAACAAAAAAGGAAAATAAAAGTGTGGGACAAAATGGCCGGATGATGCCACCCTTGTAGTACCCGATGCCGACAGCACGCGCTCATGGGGAAAATACAAAGAAATCGACGAAAACAAAATGTCGCCATAGCACAGTCAGCGCCACAGACGCGTGCAGGGACACGCTCTTTCACGCGCTTCTGAACAAAAAAGAACAAAAAAAGGAAAATAAAAGTGTGGGACAAAATGGCCGGATGGCTCCACCCTAAGCAAAGCGCACATGAAGGCACCCTAGGTCCGCCTATTTCCCATGCATTCTGGCTGCCGCAAGCGGCGGAGCATGCAGGCAGACGAGGCAGACCCTCGATGGGGCCCACTCATGGTTACCAACTGCCTTCGATTATACGAATATAATTATATCATCAGAACAGTTTCATGAACTTCAACAATCCGCGAGCTTACCGGTGGAAAGATATTCGCGTTCCTTTCAAAGCTTTTTTTTTTTTTTTGCATAGCGCGCAATGATGTACGGCCTCGCGTCAACGCTAAACTAAACCAGATACCCGGCTTCGCAGGTGGGGCGCGGCCTACTTCGTTGGGCGCGGCGGAAGAATACGAAACCGCGCAACTATGGTGCCTGGAACATGCCTGGAACGCGTCTCCGACTGGTGTGTTTACCGCGTCCAAAAAAGTGGTCCCTCGATTTCCGCCTAATGACGTCATAAATGTGTCATGCTGTCGCCGGCCGCGATCCTGGCGGCGTCCCAACAGTTGTGGTGTATGTGGCAGACGCCTGTTCTGCTGTAGGTCGCTCTCCACTGTGACAGTTCACGGAAGATGCAGCAGCCATAAGTTGGAACGCCTGGGACGCCGTGACGACAGCGACACTCGCGTTCGCTCGTGCTTTTCGCCAGCATTTTTACGGCCAACCGCCAGGATCGCGACAGGCAACAGCATGACACTCCGGCTTATGCGACGTCATTTGTTGCCACTTCGGGACCATTTTTGATGTATGGGCGGGATAGGACGCTAAACACACCAGTCGGGTTGTGTTCCAAAATTTACTCGATCCGACTCCGGAGTAAAGGTTTCGTACCGTGGCGTTCCAAAACTTACTCGAGCTTACTCGATGACGTCAGAACTCGCGTTCCAGAAGCGGGTTGTTTACTCAGGAGTAATTACTCGCGCTACCCTCCTCGATCGAGGGGTAACATCGATATCAAATCGAGTAAATACGTCACGTGATCTGTTCGTCGTCTGCTTTCTGCGCCGACAGCCGTCAAAGTACAGTGGCTTAAAGGGGTAGTGTAGTTACCGCGTAGCCTGCACTTTGCATCGGGAACGGGCCGCTCCTTGAAGACGGTGTAGGTGGCGCTTCGATCCGCAGCACTGCTCTGGGCGCCTCCACCGGCCGGCAGATAGAGGCACCCTAACACACTTCATAACTAATATAAATACCTCACAAACAATTATTTGTTTCTAGTGAACTTCCCACGACATGATTTGTGTTCGTAGGTGAATAAAAATGAAACCAGCAGACGACAGTGAAGTCGACCGCTGCGAATCGGCCGGAGCTGGCCGAGCCGTTGCATGTCGGTTTCACAGCCAAAACGACAGCAATACGTAACCGGAACGCTGGCCGCTGAT
>JAZHYW010052265.1:0-18527 GCA_037355805.1 Ixodes ricinus
ACTTCGTTCGATTGTATTGCTTGGCGCGTAGCCTTTTATATTCAGCATTTTTTTTCTGCTGGCATATTTATAGTCCTAGTTCATTTTTTATAGATGAACTTGCGGGAGCAACAACATCCTACGCTGTTGATGCTCTTATGCAGTTTTGTAACTAACTAAAATACTTCCCACTTTGTTTTTCTTATGTCTTAAGTTGCGAGTCAGGTCCTTCGAAGCCATTTATAGATATTAGAATGGGTATATTGTCACTTCCCCATGTATCTAAAGCTGGCTGTTAAGTACTTTCATGTAAAATGTCTTTAAACACAAAGCTTATGTCTAACCAACTGCTTACACTTATTCCCCTAAACAATGTGGGTCTTATATCCGTCACGTTAACTATATAGGTCTAATTTAGAGGCAGTGTCGAGGAGTTCGCGCTCGTGCGAGTGTTTCGCAAGCTACCCCAGAATTGATGATGGGCATTGAAGTCTCCTTTACAAGCGGAATGGCTTCGGTGTTACTAACAAAAGGGTTTCTAGTCTTTGAGCATCGAATTTCACATTATGCACGGTATATAGGCGAAGATGAACCATATTGAGCTTATGACCATTGTTTACGGTTGCAGAGACATATTCATTTTCATCATGCTGGACAAATATCTTGTCCAATGCAAGGATAAATAGTTTCTAATGGCTAGTACCGTTCTGCTTTAGCCTGTATTTTGTTTTCCAAACTATTTCATATCTTAAGACCCTGAACCGGTCTGAAATACCGTGTTCGGACACCGCTAAAACAACACGAGGGATTTTCTTCTAAGGTATTGACGCAGAGCGGAATGCTTTTGATTGAAGGCACTCGTGCTTTCCACTAGAAAATCGAAACGGTTGCGACTTGATAGACATCCCTAAGAGTATGGGGAAAAATATAGTTCCAGTATTTCATGATAGTCTATGTATTACGGGTGACGAGAATTGACAGAGAGAGTTAGTAGCGGCTCTGGATTTGCCTTTTCAAGGACTTTTTTCCACTCAGACAAGTCCTATTCATTCGCTTTTTGAACTTTTTTGGGGTTCTTAACTTTTAAAAGTTTTTAAGGTTTTTATTTTCTTCTTGCTTTGCCGGGGCAGATTTTTGGATCTGCATGTGTGCTCTTACCTTTAGAGCCGCAGCGGCGTGTTTGGATTTTTTTGACTCCGGGGACACAGTCACATAAGACACATGGAATGATGAGATGAACGAGCTTGGGGCTGCTATGTTAATCTCAAGGCATCTGAGTTTACGCTGTTTTCATCTGTTTGTTCTTTTGGTCTGCTTGTCTTGCACAATCTGAGTTTCGCGTCCCTCTCTTACAGCGGCTGTTTAGTGTGAGGTTCGTGCAGTTTTCTCATGCCTTCTGTGCCCCTCTTTCTGTTGGTTTATGAAGCACAAGTTTTGAGTAGCGCGCAGATTTGGTTTTCCAAGTTATCTGAATGTGCGCATGGTCCTTCGAATATAAAGTTTGCTTTCTAGCATTTGGGCATGGGGGAAAGAAAGCCTCATGTTCCTCTTCGCAGTTGATAAAATGCGCTCTAAGAACGTCGCATTTCTCCAGCTGGTGATCTTTAGAGTATCGCGTGCAGGACTCTGCCAGAAGCTTAGAAGTAGCCAGGATTTGACCAAACTGTCCGCATTTCTTGCCTGTACCTGCCCATGTGTGAAGGCGTCAGCTCTGTGCCTAACGCATCCAACGAGGTATGGTAACGTCGGAGAATCAAATGTGATATACATTATGTGTTGCTAAAAATTGACTCTTTGCATTTGAGCAGCTCGCGAAGCTATGGCATTGTGATCATGTTGTATTACACCTGAGACTGCGGTGGATGAAGTGGAAGAACTTCCAGTAGAAGGAACAGACACAGAGAACACATTGTGATGACTGGGGGAATGTCATCAGTAACTGCCACTGTCAGAGTTGTCCTTGCGTGGCTCACAGACGTGGACCGGGATTCCAAGGAGCTCCGTCATTTTCACCAGTGTTGTGGTTCTGTGCAAAATGAGCGTATCCACTGCGATGAGATTTGCTTCTTGTTTCTCTTAACCTTCAGGACGCAGGCTAGAGCAATGTTCTCGAAGAAATTTGTCACGCGAATTCTGTTCAGGTTTCCCAGCTGCTGTGTGGGATCTTGGACTGTGAATGTCGCTTTTGTCCAATGACAGGCCAGAGACGATGTGTACACGATCATGGTCTTACTGCTTAAAAAATTTGCGCCCGGTCGATGGTGTTTCGAAGTGCCTGCTGCCATGTATGACTCGTCGTTCGAGGTACTTGTATAAGCTTTGTTGTTTTCTTCTATCTGCATCTCTTCTGCGGCAGTGCCAGTTGAAGGCTGAGTGACGTCAAAGTCTTGTTCTCTTGATACATGTTAAAGATGAGTATTTGTTTGCCCGGATATGAGAATTTCTTTGTTAATGGGTTCAGAAGGCTATGCGGAGCGGAAGGTCGTCTGCTTCTTTTACAGTCGGTTGTCGTGACGTTGGAACGCCGAGCTCTGATTGGCTCTGATTGAAGAATAGTGGATAGGCCTCAAAGCAAGCTTCCATGAGGCCTACCCACTATTCTTCAATCAGAACCAATCAAAGCCAGAGTTCTGACGCCACCACAACCCCTGCAAAGAAGCAGACAAACTTACGCTCCGTATTGCTACGGGTTGGTGATGAGTCGGCACTGACATGTCGTCCGTCAAGAGCGCGGTTGGATGTTTAGCGCATCGTCCTACTCCAGTTCCAGTGTCTGGCTCTGGGTTATATATAATGTCGTTTAAAGGATTAGTAGCGTTAAATGATAAATTTAATGTAGGCAACAATAATATACCTTCGAAGAATTTGAAATATTTGGTGACAACTTTGAAAGAACAGCCTCACCGGGGTTGCCGTCGTCGTCGTTCATGACAACGAGCGTTACCCATTAAAACATGGCGGATGTGTTGCCACCGGTTCCACTTACAACTGCTGGACACACGATTAAACCCGAGCTCCGAGCAACTCCTGCCGGTAGAATGACTTTAAGCACACCCAGGGCAACACTGGACGTGGGTAGGTTTCGAATGTCAAGGTGCCAAATCTCTACTTCGGTGAGAGATCGATGAACACGCTCGCGGCAAGGCATATGGACGCGGCCATGACGCTGCGAGCGGGTTAGAATAGTCCTGATCAGTCGTCCTTTAGAAAAGTAAGTAATTACGTTGCAATGAAAACTAGAAAAATACACGAAAAAACAAAAGACATTTACAAACCTCTGTAAGGCAAAATTTGATCGCAGCTCTTGAGGAGGAGGGGGAGGGTATGGAGGGGTGGGTATGCCCCTCCTCCCCTCCTCCATCCCCTCCTCTCTCTTGTACCTCAAATTCAGTTTCTCCGCTATATTTAGTGGGGAAAATGACGTCACATGACTTGACGTCACTTCACCTGTGAAGAAATTCCGTTTCTCCGCTAAATTTAGCGGAAATATTGATGTCACGTGACCTCATCACCAATTCAATTCTCCACTAGATTTAAGGGAATTGAATTGGTGTTGAAGTCACCTGACGTCAAGTTTCCCGCTATATTTAGCGCGGTTATCGACGCCGACGCCGACGCCGCGAAACACGGAAACGGGCGCCTAAGAGCTGTTTTCAAAATGTTTTTTGGTACGCTTCAAAGAGATAAATTACAATGACAGGAGTCCTGCGCAGAAGGCGCCTACCCTTATGTGCTTGAGTGCCATATAAACGGATAATTTCAAATTCCGCTAACAAAACACAATATTAGTTTAGGTAACCTATATAGCATGGGGTAGGAAATGCAGAAGCTAAATAATGGAAATATCTACACAAATTACACTTAATATTAAAATTAAAATTATAAACTTCTAAATTCGTACATTTCTATAGCATCGTGACGGCTTTCGTAGACTAACATGTGTCTCGTCCTTCCACCAAATATAGTTGTCTGCACAAGGAAAAAAATTTAACGGAGTAATGATAAAACGCTGTGTCTAAAGGTACGTCGGACGTATCCGGATCCCAGAGTCTAAAGATACGTCGGACGGATCCGGAACTCGGAGTCTAAAGATACGTCGGACGGATCCGGAACTCGGAGTCTAAAGATACGTCGGACGTAGCCGGCGAATGCCACCGGTCCGTCGGACGCACCCGCTGATGTATTTCGAGCTGTCCAAAAGCGCTCCGCGATCGCGAGTCGCGCTTTCTCGCACGCTCGCACTTGCATTTACATGATGATGATGATAGCTTTTTTTTCAAAGGAAGACGACAATGGTTTCCGTTGCTCTGTTTTGCATTTACAACTTTAGGACTGGGATAAAGAAAAGAAAAGTTTCGGTCAGTTCCGATCACTGATGCTTGTTACAAATCAATCCATTCCAATCCAGTTTGAGTAACCGCAAGCCATCATCATCATCCAATCCACGCCCATCCCATTCGTCCACGCGGTCCAAGCAACTATGGTCCAAGCTACACGCTACACACGTGAGCTTCGTACGTAGTGTGCCGCAACACGTGTGGCGCCTGTCAGGAAAATGAAAGTTCGGGACAGGTTTGCCACGTTTAGTGAGCTAGATGCTGCTGTAAAACAATACAGCGAAGAGAAGCTTGTGCAGTTTTACGTACGCGATTGTCGATCTCTCGCAGCAGCAAAAAGTAAGGTGAAGCGTTTCCTGAATGAACGGCTTGAAAAGTACGAAGTGCGCTACTGCTGTACCAAAGGTGGCAAGTGCTTCAAGAGCCGTAGCAAGGGGGAAAGGAATACCAGGTAAGACCAGCGCTGGTCTTTGTTTCTTTTTCTTATTTTTTTCTTTTCTGTGCTGTTGACCCATCGATGCCGTTCCCATTTTACATCATGGAATTCGATTCGATTGTCTCTGGAGTGGTGTCTGATCACTTCCCCACATGGTATCTGATCACTTCCAGCACCTTTCAAATTGGCTGTTCGGCGTTCGTGAAGTGCAGGGCCTCTGACGATGGAAACTTCCTGGAGGTGATTGAGATGAACGAGAACCACAACCATGAGATATCTGAGGTATGGAGCTCATTAGCATATTTCAAACTGTCAGATGCAGTGACACTCCTCAGTGTGAATTTTGTGGAACCCGCCAGACTGAACCAAATGCTTACTTTATTGCAGGCACTCTACAGCCACCTGCCACAAACCAGAGCGTTAAGAGAACCAGGGTCCAAAGAGGAAGCCAGAGAGCTTTTGGCTTTGCATGCTAACAAGAAGTTGATCAAGAAAAGGATAGAAGAAAAAGACAGGGAAACTTGTCCTGCTCAAAGACTTGAGCAATGCTGCCTCTTCGCTCAGACCACCGACAAGAAATGACTTCTTGAAGACAGCAGCTCTTCTGCACAATGAGCATGGTAAGCTCCTATTATAGTGTTGAGTTCTCAAATAAGCATCTGAAGCATGGGTTCTCCAACTGGGTTCCAATGAACCTGTATGTACAGTCGGGGAAGATATGGAAAGGGCCAAGGGTGTGCGTGGCTTCGAAAGCACCCAGCACTATCTAAGAGGAGAAAGCTGAACTATGACGAGGCTATGAGCGTCATAGTGCTGTTGTCCTCTGGAGATCAGCTTTTGATTGTTTTCGTTGTATGTAAAGCTGTAAAATTTGCTTTCATTTTTTTTTTTGCATAGGGGGAGGTTATGTTTGTCTTTTTCGAAACTCTAGGGGCGTTCAGAGAAACACTAAACCCTTTTTTTAACACGTCTCAGCCTTAACGCCGAACCATAGTCATAAGTCAGTTTTAATGCTTGCATGATGACCAATATTTCCGTGGGAAATTATTATTCTATAGCAGCTGCAATAGGGTAAGAACCGAGTCAGTCGTCGTTTTAGCCAAGAATAAAACACTGCATGTTTTGCACGTCTGTACGAAACAAAACTTGTTTAGGCTCCGGGTTACGGGTACGTCTGCCGATGTTCTCCAAACTCGACAGTTCAGCCGGTTGAGCTCGCCGTGTCGGTGTTCTGGGATCCGAATACGTTCGACGTATGTTTAAAGGCAGTGTCTATTCTTCCGGAAGCCGGCTGAATAATTTTTCCGAAATTCTACCGGGAGTCGCGCGCTAGGATGCGCGAGGGATTCATGTACCGCTGTTCGGTGGCGATCAGTTCATCGAACGACTTTTCATCGACAGATCGTTTCATAAAAAGTTCGGTACCACCTCGAATGAGCTACTTTTTCTAATGAGCCGCCTGTCTGCCGCCGTGAAGCGGCGTGGACGAGTAGTCGGCATAGATTAACGCGGGTCCCAGTGGTGCACGCGCGACGAAATTTCCGTGTTTGAAACGAGGTTTCCACGATACGTACTAAACTCGTTAGGCGAACCGCGCGCTGCAGGGACGTTTCCTCGCCCCTGTATCACTGGGACGCGTGTTAACCCAGGCGTACCACTTGGTGCCTCGAACAACCCGAATGCGAATCGCGGCTACGTCCACTCTGGGATCCGAGTGCGTCCGACGTATCTTTAGACTCTGGGATCCGGATCCGTCCGACGTATCTTTAGACTCCGAGTTCCGGATCCGTCCGACGTATCTTTAGACTCTGGGATCCGGATACGTCCGACGTACCTTTAGACACAGCGATAATAAAACCCAGGGGACGCTTAAGCTTCGCCTTTAGAGAGTGGAACGTATCATGTATCATGTATCATGTCCGTCGGCGGACAAATGATGACACGAAACTCTGGACAGCTACCTGCCATCTATGACGACTTCGCCTGTCTGACGGCGGCTAACTAGACAACCAGCTTACCGGTTGTCTGGTTGCCGCCGTCGCTCATAGATGGCGGCACGCTGTCCAGCCTTTCCACTTCTGGCTTGCCGAGTTGCGGCCGGCCATTGCTTCATTCCCGTCATAGTACAGCTAGTTGGCCTTCTTTCTTCACCAAAGTGAAACGGCTGAAAGTTTTATTAAAATTTCGCCGCCAAACTAGCGAAAAAAATTTTCGCTGAATTTGGCGGAAAAAAATTTCCGCTAAATTTGGTGGTAAAATTTTCCGATAAATTTTGCGGGAAGATTTTAAGCTAAATTTGGCGGAAAATGTTTCCGCTGACTTAGATAAAATGTTTCGCCAGGCTTAGCGGTCAATAGGATCACAACACCACAGCTGCATAGCGACGTCACAGTGTCTGCGAGCGTTGCATTATGGGATTTTTTGGTTCAACCGACGCCGGATTTTTTGCGACACTAGCTCTCAAACGGTATTGCGTAAAAATGTTTCGCAGGATGCTACTTTACACTTTGATTGTAGTGCGTTTCTACGTTATATTCAGCTCACGTAATAAAGCGTTAATGGGATATCCTAATTTTCATATATATATATTTTACACGTAGGAACATCTTCGAGTTATTAACACAATTAAAAATAATTCGTTCACGTTTGGTAATTTCCCTGAAAGACACATATATATTTATAAATTATATATATATATATATATATATATATATATATATATCTTAGAGATTAAGCAAACGGCGAACTTCGCAGTGCATTCGAATTTCTGCGCAATTGTATAATTCCAATGCATTTCTCGAATGCTTGCAGTAGTGTCAAACGCGAATCAGTTGCGCTGAATGCTAATCCCTTTAAGGTTTCTGGACCCTTAATTTTTTCGCCGAACACTTTTTTTTTGTTTTCGTACACGATGAGTTTTCAGATGGCCGCCGTTAACGTGAAGCTACGTTAGCAACAAAAGAATATTGGACAGCACCATTTGTTTAGGAATGCTCGCGCTGCTTTTGCTTGGCTAGCGATGTCGCACCGGCTAAAGTACCGAAGCTTTTTTTCTCGATGATTTTGGAACACGGCGAAATTGAGAGCTGTTGTCTCTGGCTTGAGTGCAGCGCGCTGATCGCCACGTCATTACGACGTTACGACTTTGGGAATCCTTACGCGTTTTTCCTTTCGCTTTAAACACATCTGATGCACTCGGATGCCTGCCTGCCATTAAAAGGATCGCGAATACCAAAGGAACGACACGCGAAATCTCGAGATGAACCCTATGCACTGGGCGCCTTCACCAGCCATCGCCGTGAGGATCCTGATTAAAGTCAAGCTCAGACAACCATACGCTTTTCTTCGTATAACGTGAAACGCTCTTTGAGCTGGCCAGCGCTCGGATTTCGGTGAGCCTGTCCCTTCACGTCATGCGTGATGCAACGCGCGCGGTGTAGCGCATATCCTCACCCCCCGCCATCCTCCCCTCGTTCCTCTCGTCTGCTAGCGCAAGGTCCGCCATGTTCTTTCCTTTCTCGCCCACCATGGCTGTGCGCCGAAATCTCGGGGCGTTGCTCCGGCGGGTCATGTCACGTGACAATCTGGATAGAACGACGCACCGGACGCTGGTGAGGTTTTCGAACGCCAAGGTGCCAAGCCATTACTCTAGGAGTGAGGTCGAGTCATATCCGCCATAGATCTTTCTCGACGAGGAGCGCGGAAAGCGGGCATAGAAAATTGGCAGAGCGCGTCCACACACCAATCGCTATCGGTACTTAGCAGAGGCGTCATCGAAAGACTTATGTAGCATTAATGTACGTCACAGACGTACACTCGCAGTCAGTTTCTCCGCTAAATTTGGCGGGGAAGTTGGGTTGGTCTATAGGTCACGCATGTTTTCTGCGCCCAGGACACATGGCGTTAATTTTTCTCGCTACAAATTAAGCGGGAAAATGAGATGTCTCTGTGACCTACACAGCAATTCCGTTTTCCCGCTAAAGTTAGAGGGGAAGTTGACGTTACGTGACCCGATAACTGTCACACGTGACCTGAGACGGCAATTTAGTTTCTCCTCCACAAATTTGGGGGGAACAGCAACGCATCACGTTCCCTACTGAACCAATTCGGTTTCCACGCTAAACTTACGCAGAAAATTTGCGCGTCACGTGACGTTGATTGTCAAGTGATGCTAGAACTTTTCACGTATGGTACACTGTTGGCCCGTCGATTTGCAGCACTGCTTTTTCCCATTGGAGTCACTGACTGCGTAAGCGACACACTGGTTGCGTCGAATCTGCCGCACCAAACTATGTCTCCGCAGCGGCAATGAAGATGGACGCATCAACCGAGATGGCCGCCTCAGCTGAGATGGCCCCATCCGCCGAGATGGCCGCCTCCCAGCCGGGACGGCGCCTTCAACCAAGATGGCCGCCGCATCAGCAGATATGGCCTCATCAGCCGTCAGGATTTCTTACGCGTTTATGAAGTTCACATTTTCGTTTATAGTTTTAACTTGTTCGGCGAGAAATACAGTTCACGCTGCAAATTATTACAACTACGGTCGCCGACAGAGCAGGAACGGCTGGGCGATTTCTTTCGAACGGCCGGCACTCCAGCACTGCTCACTGCCTTCCGCCGTGCTTTCGATGCCGAGCCACGCTCGAGTTGCAGGGAGATGCTGTCGGCCTGGTCGTAGGTCGTGACAGGCTGTGGCGCTAAAGGAGGGACTAAATGAAGCTCCTGCCTGCCTTCCTGACATTGCCGGTGGCTGTAAAAACGAGGAATTATTGTGTGAGGAAAACAGCCTAATATTAAAATAAAAATTAAAAAAATGGGAATGACAAAAAAAAAAGTGCCAGACAATAGATAGATTAAAGTTTAAACGCGTTGTCTGCTTCTTTATTTTTGAAGGCTTTTTAACGGTACCCCGCGATCCCCGGAGAGTTTTTCCTTCCGCCCGTCCGTCCCGTCCGTCCGTCCGTCCGTCCTTCCTGCAACCTTCATCGTGCATTTTCGCGCGCTAAATTTAGCGAGAAAAGTGCCGTCACGTGACCCTCACCTGCCGTCGCGTGACCTGCGCCACAGCTTGGGGAATGGGCGGCGTGACATATGTGCGTCGACTCGGTTTGCCGGTTCGGTTTAGAGGAAAAATTCAGGTCTTGTGGCCAGAAACATCACTTCGGTTTCCCGCATATATTTGGCGGGAAATTGACGTAACGTGTATCCTATACACCAAGTCAGATTACCCGCTTAATTTAGAGAGAAAAATCACAGCCTTGCGACCGAGACGCCAATCCAGTGTCCCCTCTAAATTTAATGGGGAAATCGAGAGAGAGAGAGAGAGAGAGAGAGAGAGAGAGAGAGAGAGAGAGAGAGAGAGAAAATAAACTTTTATTCCTGAGCATTTCAGCACGGTGGTCCGTGCCGGATGGAAGTGGTTCCCTCTTGCACGGGATCCCATATGCTGCCTCAGCGGCCTGGCCCCTGGTGACCGACTGACGAAGCTGATCTTCTAGGAGGCGGGGCTGGACAGCAAGTTCTCCCATCGCTCTACAGGGGAAAGAATGAGGGTGGTGGGAGATAGGGGTGGTGGGCATTCACCGATTGAATCCTCCACTCGCCTACCATGTGACGGAGGGTTCCTATCTCTTGGCACACTGGGCAGTTCCTGCCGTGTTGCGAGGGGAACATGTGACTGAGTAAAAGGCGATGGGGGAGGACCCCGGCTATGTATTTGCCTATACTGGGCCCTGTTCCTCCCGCGTTAAGTTAGGATGCTGGAGGCCGGCAGTCTTTGCCTTTCCTTGCGGTAGAATGATACTATTTCCCTTGTAGGTCATCATGGGTTGATCTTACACCTCTTCCACGGCCGTGGCCCCGGTAAGTCCCGGCGCGCGGGCCTGCCGGTGAGCAAAGTTCATCGCCCTCCACACCACGGGAGTGGTGCAGGTTCGCCATACAACTTCTATGGGCTCCTTTAGGGTTCTCTTGATTTTGAGTACCCGCAGCACTATTCGGTACACCTGCAGCCCGGCTGAAAGCTCCCGTATGCTTGCTGTGAGTCGGTGACTACCCTGGTTCTACCGTGGGAGTGAGGGCCAGGGCGATCGCCACTTCCTCCACCTCTTCCACATCTTTACTTCCACAGATACACTCTCGTCAGAATCTTCTCTTTCGTTCTATAATTGATGTCACATGACCAGACGGCCCGCGACCTAAACAGCCGTTCCCCCCACTAAATTTAGCCGGAAATTATATACTACGTCATGGGACACACCAATTTCCTCTCCAATTCCCTATAACGCATTTCATGTATTATAGAAATTTGAAGGTAAGAGATCGGTGCCAATTTTAGTTTTCTTTTCCTTCAGACTTTTAAATTTATCGTGCTTCCTACGTGACTGTTAAGTCATTTTCGTCAGGGTAAACTTCCACCAGTTTCCCGGTACTCGTACTCTGATTTCGTGACTGGGCAGCTTCGCAGTCTTCGTTTTTTCTTTGTCATTTAGTTACAGAACTAACTGTTGTCACTGACGGCTTAGGGTAAGGCTTATTTTGTTCCCGCTTATTGCAGCAGTCTGATTTGTCATTGGCGTTCTTACCGTCCAGTGCTGCAGCCTGATTGGCTGCGCATGCAATAATTAGATGCACGGGGCTCGCCACGCCTTGCGTCTCTATAAAGCACGTCTTTGACTCCACATTCTCCGACTCCCCGCGGGGTTTATTTTCCCCCGCATACCGCACCAACGCCTGTTCGCCACTGCTTGATCACGTACCCTGAGAAAGACTTGGACACTGGGGCGGCGTCAGCACTCGGCCAGGAGTCGGATTGAATCGCGTGCTTCGTGTTCAAGCAATCTCGACCACCAGTGTAGCTTGGTGGACTTCTGAAAAGGGTCTATTCTGACTAGCCATTGAGAAACAAAAAATAAAAGGTTATACAAAAACCCTCTTTAAAATTTTACTGCGCTATCTGCTGCATAATTGTTACTTGCAAAATCAAGAAGGCAAATAAATAAAAAAAGTATTTTGCGTTTTTTTTTTAATGCAGTTCAGTTAATGTTATTCACCACCAATGTTTTTGTAGTCACTTCGAAATAAGTTCGACTGCCCAAATAGTAAACCGATGCCTGCCGCTGGCATTACTTTTTTTTTAATGTCGCGAATAGTGGTTTTTAGTTGAAAAATAAAGTCAGGTTTAACATGGAAAATTGAAGAACCTTACGAAAAGAAAGCGACTTTGAGATAATGTTAGTACTAATTCAGCCAAATGTGTTGTTGTGCCCAACCATTTATAAAGAAAAAGAAGTAAGAAAGTACTGCACGAAAAATTAAAACTGGGTACATCTTCAGGTTATCGATATTCGAATAATTGTTTGATTAACATGGCATCGTCCGACTTTACCCACATGTTTAGCTAGTAAACTTTAAAAGTAGCACAATGTAAAAAAAAAGAAAGAAACGATAACGATTATTGCAGTAAATAGCCACCTCAGGAACACGAAGTAAAAAAGTAGTACATGGTTTGCTAAGGCCAACCTTGCTTTTATAATCCTCTTTATACAAGAAAGAACATTTAATGCTATTCACAAGCACCGGATTAGTTAGATACGTTCTAGATTCTGGGATAATCTTCCTGTCGTTATCAATAGTCGCGGACAGTTTAAGAAACATTGACTACCGAATTTGGTGTTTTCTACGTGCCAAACCAACGACGGACATCTGGCACGCCTCAGTGGGAGGGCTGAGAGTTAATTTGGACCACCCGGGATCTTTTCAGCATGTAACCGAAAGTTCGGTTACATGACGCGTTCTCCGCAATAAACGCTCAGTCAGATTGCGGGCACCTCGACCGGGATTTGAACCCACCTTCGGTGGATCCGTAGGTCGGCGCTTTGCCTCGGAGCCACCGAAGCGGCAAAACAGTGACTATAATCGTAAAAACGTCGACAACAGGCTTTAATCGATACACTGTATCTAAAACTCCCTTAGTGCGTCCGACATTTTCATCATAACTTTGACCCTGCCGCGAAGTTTAGTTTAAGCATCGCCTTCCCGTCAAACACGATACTCCGTCCAGTTCACACATACATCGCAGCGCTATAAGCACAGCGTTATAGGCACAGCGTCTGATCTGTCTCGCACCTTCATAATTTTTTCTCGTGGCAGACGATAAGCAGCCGACGACTAGTGAACAGCGCTTTATCAGCGCTCCGCTGCATGTGGGGACCGGCCTTTAAGGAGTACGGTTGAAGCTACGCTTTTGCCGGACCAATAAACTGTCGCCCTTTCATCACATGATTTAGCTCTCTGCCGTCCGCACGGGTACGGCCGGGAGCGTGGTCACGTGGCGAAAGAGGAACGTACGATTGGTCCGACGAGGACGTAGCTTCGACCGCACTGTCAGCTTAGGGCTGAGCTGACGCTGTGATATGGGCCGTTAAAGACGAGCAAAATGATCGATGAGGCCCTGGATTTTCTTTTTCTTTTTTGTTTCTTTAACATTTCACCTCTTATTTGGAAAGACGTTCGTGTGTGACAAATCGTGTCCGCGAGGAGAAGAAAAAATAATGCAGGAAATTGACGGGCCCGTTGAATGTCTGCCGCTGAAGTTGTCCGATCCGCCATGTGACAGAACCGTCGTTACTTCCCTTCTGGGCCTCGGCAATTTAAACGCACTTTATCATTTTGCCTGCCCGAGATATGATGTGAACAAAATTGACAACGACCTTTCTCTCCGAAGTTATATAATGCGTGAAATGTAGTATTTCAGGAGCGACAGTTTAAATGTTTTGTAGACAGGCATTGAAAAGACATGTTTTGGGGAGTGTGTAATCTCTTTTTCCCCGTTAAATTTTGCGAGAAAACTAAACTGGTGTGTAGGTCATGTGACGTCAATTTGAGGACGCAAACTTGCTCACTCATTATACGAGGGGAAATTGAATTGGTGAATAGCTCATTTGACCTCACGTCACGTGTCCTGTACACCAATTCAATTTGATGCCAGGCTACGTTCGGTCCCGCGACATTACATTTCCTTGCCAAGTTAATCGGGGAAATTAAATTGGAGCATCGTGACCATAACGTAACAGGACGTAAGCTTTCGTTACATTGAGAAAAGGAAATTGAATTTGCGTGAAGGTCACGCTAGATATACGCCATTTCAATTTGACGTCAATTGAAGTTGGGTAACGTGGCAATAATTGTTGGCCAAGTTTAGTGGGAAAACGTAATCGATGTATAGGCCCCGTGAAATCAGGGTCACGTGACGTCAATTGTCCCAACTAAGTTTATGGGAGGAACTTTGAATTCGTCTCTAAGTCACGCGGCGTTAATTTATCCTCTAAATTTAGCGTGGAGACTGAAGTAGCATATAGAGCACGTGACATCGAGTTAAGTCACGTGACTTCTATTTATCCGCAGAATTCAGCGGAAAATGCACTGACGGACGGTAGGATGGACGGACGAAATTGAGAAATTAAAACATGCCGTAAACATATATATATATATATATATATATATATATATATATATATATATATATATATATATATATATATATATATATATATATATATATATATTTATATATATATATAGGGCTATACATAAAATACAGGTGTGGTGTATTTCAACGAAACGTATGCAAAAAGTATCTATAGTTAGCGATCGGTTATTAGGAAAAGCACGGCGTTGCGAGTCTCAACCGTGTTATTAGAGCACGGCAGCCAACAATAGACCTATTTCAAAAGTCCATCTAGCAACATTGACGGTCGCTGACCGCCAATGTTGATTGATGGGCTTTTGAAAATAGTCTATTGCTTGAACACAAAGCGCCGGATTGGATCCGAGTCCTCGACAACCGCTGACGTAGCCCTCGTGACCAATGCATGATCGGAGCACGTGATCAAGCAATGGGAGACAGGCGATGGCGCGTTTCGCATTTTCGTGAACCGTTTCTCGTTAAAGGGCGACTCAGCTTCATTTCTGTTGAAAAAATGAAACAAAACAACGCAGTCCTCTTCAGTATATCCTAGAAAGGCCACACGTTATATATTACGACTGTTCTGCTAGAGGTTCTTAAGCCGTACGGCCAGATTTTGCAACGCGCCAAATGTACCGACAATCGGCTGATTCTCAACCAGACGGCGCAGTCAAGGCTACGGCGTTGGCGTGGCCAACATTGAGCCAAACGTCATTAATATGATCCCTTTTTGTTTGCTTTTATTTCTCCGGGCAAGCGTAACAAGTGACGTCAGAAGCCTCTCCTCTTGGCGCAGTCTGCGTAACCCGCCTGCGCGGCGCGCTTCGTGGGAGCCATCCGGCCGTCCCGCCATTACCGCGGCCCCCGCCCTCACAACCGTCCCGGTTGCCGTTTCACCGATTGCGATTATTGTCGCGCTGAGCTTCGTTCACACTGACGCCGCAGCTGGTGCAGACGTCGTCGCATGTTCATCGACACCAAAACGTGGTGAAGAGTGCGGTGCAGGCGACACTCGCGCCCGGCACACGCCCGCCCCAACGACAGCGGTGGCCCGCCGGCGCGCCTCAGTCTCGCCTGTCGTTGCGTAGAGGATCACGTGACATCTCGTACCACGTGATAGCCACGTCTTTTGGCGGCCCGAGGCCAATGTTGCCAGACGGAGCCCAAGTTTCGGTTTCGACTTCTGCTCACGTTTAAAGTAAGACTCAACGCTATATATCCCATTGTTCGCGAAGCGAATGACGTTGTACCTTTTACTTACTGATTTTTAAATGTAAAATGACTCATTATCCCAAAATTTTCGAAATTGAGCGGAATCGCCCTTTAAGTTCGACTGCTGCCAACGCAACGATGCAATGAAGTCAATGCAGAGAGCAGGTCGTCTGCTTCCTGCGCAGGAGTGGCGGTGACGTCACAACGACACCGAGCTCTGATTGACTTTGAGAAAAAACATAGCGGGCAGACCTCAACGCAAGACGCCTTGAGGGCTACCCACAATTTTTTCTTCTCAATCAGCCAATAAGAGCTTGGTGTTCTGACATTATGGAGTTTTAGTGAGCGTGTTTCCTCCTCCGCTAAGCCCCTCCGCTACTCGGAACTCTACAGCCAAGGCCATCGGCACGCAGGCGCAGTAGCGCTTCTTCGTTGCGGAGGGTTAGCGGAGGAAGAACACGGTCTACTGAAACTCCCTATTATCGCAGCCCCTGTGCAAGAAGCAGGCGAACTTGCGCTCCGCATAGGGAGTTTTCGTAGACGGCGTTTCCCGCTCCGCTAAGCCCTCCGCAGCGAAGAAGCCGCTACTGCGCCTGCGCACCGATGGCCTTGACTAGATTTTCGGGTATCGTAGTGGGTTGCGGAAAGCACCTCAATGAAGAAGCCGCTACTGCGCCTGCGCACCGATGGCCTTGACTGTAGATTTTCGGGTATTGTAGCGGGTTGGGGAGTGCGTTGAGGAACAAGGGAAACGATCTGACGAAAACTCCCTAATCAGGAAGCGACAAAAGTGTGTCGTAACGACGCTCATCGTCATGGAGGTTTCGCTAACACCAGTCGAAACTAATCACGCTCATAAAAAATTAAAGACAAAAACACCCCTTGGATTATGGCATACTTGCTGCGCGTGATTGTTTCATCCGGCGAGGGCAAAGCTCGCAAGGACGACGAGCGCCATGGCGATGCACTCTTGGCCCTGCTTGATTTGTATCATCGTATATGAGCGTGGGCTGTAGTCGGACACTTAGTGTGAAACATAGTATTGTTTTTATTTGTGAGTGTGTTTGTGTGTGAAAACTTGCAGTCTCAGGTGTTGTCCCATTTCATTTCGTGCATTTTATCATGTTGGGACTTGTAAAGGTAAACTCTATAGCAGTGGTTCTCAACCATCGATGTTTCGTGGACCCCTTGTGGATCAAGAGAGATGATGGAGGACCCTGGATCGTGGGAGGAGAAGGGAAAGTTATTGGTTAAATATAATAAAGATTTAATAAATAGATATAACTAAGGGCTGGTGTGAAGCAGACCTTTGTTATTGACATACAGACAGAAAACTCGCCCGAAAGCTGAAACATTTCTTCTCGACCTCAAAGAACAATTCTTATTGCCGGGCTGACTAACTTCGCGGACCCCTAGAATGCCTTCGCGGACCCCACAGAGGTCCGCGGACCCCATTTGAGAACCACTGCTCTATTGGATAAATTTCTGAGTGCCTTCAATTTTTGTTTTTATGTATAAGTTCCAAATAACTCGTGCATAAAGGCAACAAGAAGAACTCTATGTCCCGTGCACAAACCAGGCTAAATAGTTTTTAAACTTTTTGAGATGACGAGTATAACTCCTGGAGTCAATTTTTCTTTATGACGCCTTAGACAAGTTTTACTCCGCCCTTACATGGTACGTTGCGCTTTATTTACATACACTCCTCCCTCGATCAAAAGATAACAATAGTCACAAAAAAAAAAAAAAACAGAGGTGGGGAGGGGGCAGGGGTTGCGGGTACAACACATTTTATCCGATACTTTTAGGAAACTGTTTTGCACCTCCGATCACTACGGTCATGATCGCCAAGCGACGCGCGCTAAAATGCGTCTGTGCTCCGATCTGAAAAAACTTAATTTCGCCCGCCGAGACGAGGCGATTAAGTGGCTGGAAATATTACCCAAATGAGTTACGTTTGCGTACATGAAGAGCGACGACTAAAGTGTTTTTGTCGAGAAAGATCGTACTAAAAAAATAACAAAGAAATCCTCATCTTACATTATTTTAAAATGTTTTCGTTATTACGAATTGCAAAAAAAAATTATTTTGCACGTAATTTCTTAAAGCGAAGCTCCAATCAATTCTAAAAAATTTAGGCTTACATGTGATCCTATTTGCCAAAGCACTGCTCAACAGTCATGCGTCTTTGGATTCATGAAATGTGGAATATTATTTGTGTAATCTTAGTTTAAACATCAGCAGATACCGAAACACAAACTTTGGTTGCGACAGGCAACATTGATCTCGTGTCGTCGGAGTCATGTCCACGTCACGTCGAAACACGTCGTCCGACAGGTCAGCGTGATCCTCTATACGACGGCGGGCGAACGTAGAGCAAAGCGCAAGTGTCGTCTTCTCCGCAATTTCCGTTAATGTAGTAGTTTGCGAAAACATACAACAGCGTCTGCACCACTGAGGCCACAGCCGGCGCTCCTTTCCAAAAAGTAAGTTTTCAAACGCATATTTCGAAAGCATTTGTAGACGCTGAAGAATACTAAGCAACAATGCATATGCACCGGCGTGCCACAGCCAATAGGCCATTTGCTATGTTACCCAAGCATCAAGGGGAGAATGCAGGGATTGGTGTTCTACGCGCCACACGCGCACGCCTTGCCCGTATCAAAGATTCGAAGTAAATAACGAAAATAAAGCGTTGATGAACGCGCATGCAAGATGCCGCTTGTTTTATGTGTTTGCTTTACAAGAGTTACTACTGCTGAGGCCAGCACGTGCGGCGCGTGGAACACCAATCCCTGCATTCTCCTTGATGCTTGGGTAATATAGCAATAGGTCTATTTCCGAAGAAGCAAATGAACTGCTAGCAGAGTCAACAGCGTACTGCAGTCGCTTGTCCTCACAAGAACGTTGATGCAATAGAGCTTAGTTACAACAGCCATCGCACAGCCCGTACGAAGCTCTGCAAGGTGTGAGATGACGCGTCAAATTATCGTTCACCCTACACGCCACAATAAGGTGTCACCGAAAGTTTGGCGACTGCAAAGCTTTCGGCAGGAAAGGACCATCTATATTATGGGGACACCGCGCGAAGAAAGTC